>VYXD01015938.1:44209-70098 GCA_013397195.1 Hylia prasina
CGCAGCCGGACCCACACGGGGCACGGCCCCGGTCCTGGCTGCCAACCGGACCCGCGGGGGTGCTGGGACCGGAGCTGGGAGCAAAGCATCCCCAGGCACCTAGGGGTGCAGGACCAGTGCTCAGAGACCGGAGCATCCCGGCCAGGGGCTCCAGGGCTCCGGGGGAACGGGACTACTGCTAGGACCGCCAGCACCAGGCACGACGGGGATGAGGGGACCAGCACTGGGTGAAGGGCTGAAGCTCTAGGTGGCACAGAGAAGGGGGTGACTGTGGGGAGGGCTAGGGCCGAAAGCAGAGGCTGAGCAGCCCCATGCTCTGCAGTGAGGCTGGTGGCCGTGGCCGCACAAGGTGGCCATGCTTGGCACAGGTGGCCGGGCTCCATTGGCACAGGAAGCACTTGGCGGAGATGGACACTCTTGTTGGGGACAGTCCAGGAAACCAGCCGGCCCAGGGCCAGGCAGCCCCATGGTACTGTTGTCCCTGTCCTGCGTGGGCGGACACGTGGCTAACACTGTTTCTGATCTCCTCAGGGCCGCTGGGGAAGGCACTGGACAGGAAGGATGCCCAGGATGGCCTCACCCAGAGGCTGGTGCGGCCGCGGGGTGCACGACTTGGGACCAGCCAGCGGCCAGGGGGCTGGCGGAGGTACCGGCGGCCCCGGCCCCGGCTCTCCCACAAGGGCCCCATGCCATTCTGAGCCAGGTGAGATGGAGTGGGGCATGGGGAATGCAGGGAAACGTGTGACGGTGCCATGAGGGAACTTATAAGTACTTGGGCTTGCTCTCATTGCAGGGCTGCCACCAGCCTTCCACGGACACGGCTTGCATCGCTCGTGTGTTCTCATCCGCTCTGCTCATCCTCCGGCCCTGAGCCTGAGGTCCCCCCTGTAAGCCCTCAGCTGGCCCCTTCTTCTCCCGGCAGTTGCCCCTGGTGGCCCCGGTGCCGTGTCTGGTGCTGCAAGTGCTTTCTGCCCCTCCTCACTGCCTCGCAGGGCCGGCTGGATGGGGGTTGCCTGCAGAGGGGCCAGGGTTGCCACAATGCCCTGTCCTGGTGGGCACGGGGCCGGCTCAGGCATCAGCCTGCTGGGACCATGGGCTTTGCGCAAAGCACTTTGTCATGCAGAGCATCTTCTCCTCAGGGGTCTGTGAGCTTCCCCTGGGTCCTGTCCCAACCTCATCACCCCCATGCCAGGGGGGAGCACGCAGCTTGTCCTGGGTCTATTTATTCCCATGGTGCTCATCCCACACCCGGGGTGAGCTTCCCTCCCTTTCCCACTGGCAGGCCCACCTCGTGGTGCTGTGGGGTGCCCGGCTGCACCTGTCTGGACCGCCCTGGGCCCCTCTGCTTCACACCACGGGACAGCAGGAATGGGAGGACTCTGGGGTCTCTGTCAAACTCTGCCATACACCAAAGGAGGGGCCCTAGCTCTGAGCTGGGCCCTACTGATTGTCTCTTGTGCCTGTAAAGATTTATTCCATGTAAATACATCTTTATAATAAAGAGCTATGGTTATTAACTCAGTAAATGCTGATTTCTGGGTAAGGGTTTCTGCCCTGCTGATGGAGGGGATCTCAGGTTCCTCTGCTCCCTTGTGGGGCTCTATAGGCACTGGGGGTCAGGGCTGGGGCCATGACAGCTCCTTCCCCAGCTCATTACTGGCAGAAAAGGTGCACAGCAAGGAGCGAAGCCATGTGCTGAGCCTGTGGAATTGGCAGGGAGAGTGGGAAAACACAGGGCAAAGAGGCTGGGATATGGAGGAGGGGATGCTGGAAGGGCACAAGGATGCTGGTCCTCCTGGGTATCCCTGTCCCTTGTGTTCAGGCATCCCTGTTTCTGGTGTCTCTGTCCCTCGCATCCCTGGCATTCCTTCCCTACGTGTCCCTATCCTTGCATCCCTCATCTTGGTGTCCCCATTCCATGGGGCTGGGTGTGAGCAGGACCCATGTGGGGGGCAGGGGGGGTCAAGGCTCAGGGGACTGAGGGTCCCTGTAGGACCCTGCAGATGGGGAGGAGGGGCTGAGCCCTGCAAAGGGATGGGACCTCATGGGTCAGGACGCCCCCAGCCGTGGCTGAGACGCCGAGAGAGGTGGTGCCCATGCGGGGCCTCCAAACCTCTCCCTGCTTGCATGGGGCTGGCCACGAAGGACGTCCCGGGCGTGGGGCTGCGGGTAGGGGTCGGCAGTGCCGGCGGGGAGGGGGTTAAGGGGCCGTGGAGGAGAGGAAGGGCTGCAGCTGCGGGATAGGAGCCGGGCTGGGGAAGCGCCGGGACCCAGCTGGCCTCCATTAGCTCATCCGCCGGGACCGGGAGGGATGCGCTGCCCGGCCGTGCGCCAGCGCTCCGGCCACGCCGCCACAGCGCCCGCCGCACGGCCCTCGCACCTCGCCAACTGCAGGACACTGCGAGCCACTGCTGCCCCACGTCCCCACTGCCAGCTACCCTGAGAGACCCTGCCACCCCCACCCGGCTTCACGGCCACCCCAGGAACCACTGCCGGTGCCCCCACGATGGTCTGGGTGGAGGGGCAAAGGTTGTCCGCTCACTGCCCAGTCCGGTCCTGGCCCTCATGCCCAGTTTTCCAGACCCAGCAGCCTCCCACCGCTGGAGTGGGGCAGAACGCGGTGCCCCAGCCAAAGCCCCCTCCAGCTGCTCCTAGCTCCGGCTCTGGCATGTTAGGGGGGTGGTTATCGTTCCTCCATTGCCACCCTACAGTGCTGCTGCTACTGGTTTGAACAGGGAGAGGTCTCCCCCTGCACTTCAGGACACCTTTCAATGCCTGTAGTCTGCCTCACCAGCTGCAGCAGCAGCAGGCACATGGCCCAAGAGATTCCGTGAGGTCTCTGCCTGGGCATGGGCAGGACTAGCAGCAGGGAGCTCAGTAGACCAGTAGATCCCTGCAGTGACTGCCATGGCCGTGCCAGCAAGGCAGCAATGCTCCATGTCCCCCAGGCACCGCCCAGCTCCAAGGGCTTGGGCTGCGGCCAGGGGCTGCACAGCTGAGCCCTGACCCCAGCCTTCCTGCACCAGCCTGGAAGGAGGAGGCCAGGGAGGACCTCCTGGTTGGGCTGTGGCCAGCCTGGAAGGAGGAAAAGGCTTCTGGGCTGGGAGACCTAAGGAATCTCTGGCTCTTCCTGGCCTGGCCAGCTGCCCGCAGGCAGGTGGGAGCTGCTGAGCTCAGCCATGCTCCCTGTGCCTCATGTGCCACAGCAGTGCCAGAGCTCTTCTACTGCAACAGGAGCTGGGGCAGAGTGGGCAGTGGGCACAGGGGCAGTGCTGGGGACATGGGCAGGGGGGCACAGGGCAGTCATCTCCGGCTGTGCAAGCTGGGTCTGTCCCAGCAGGGCAAGGATGGGGTCTGCCAGGTCCCAGCTCACTGAGCAGGGTAAGAGGGATGCCGGGGCACTCGGAGAGGGCTGAGTAGTTGCAGGAGTCCTATGGTCCTTGGGGACCTCTGGCTGAGCTCAAGGGGAACGGAGAGCTCACTGCCCACCTAGGGCTGCCAAGGGATGTTCAGTGTGGCTGTGGGACATCGCCAGCTCCTCCAGTCCCACCACCTGAGCATTACCAGCATCCCTCAGTGCCCATATTCATGGTGGGCTGATGCATGAATGAGACCCCCAACAGTCTCAAGGATCCCTGCACCGTCCTGAGGAGGAGGATGGGCAGGCCCAGGCTTTGTCCCTTCCCCAGGGAGCATCAGGCCTTCGCTCTCACTCTGGTATTTCCGCTGGCAGCGGCAGGAATGTGGTAGCCTCGGGAATAACGCCAGCACCTTGTGCTGGTCACCTCTGTGACAGCACGAGAGCAGCTGCCCAGGCACAGCCCTGCTCCCAAGGAGCCGGCAGGAAGCAGATGGAGATGACACCGGCTGCCATTTCCTGCGGCAGGACGCACGGGCTTTCTCCACCACTGCTCCCCTTGCTGGCCCAGCAGGGCCTTGAGCACCACACGCATCACTGCTAAGGGCTGCCAAAGCCGTGTGCCACACACAGGCACCAGCACCCGGCTGCACCTGTCTGGACCCCTCCACTTCCCCACGCTGGTGTGGCACGTGCCACCACGCACTGCGGGATGGGCACTGGGCTGCAGTGTCAGCACATCAGGGGTGCACCCAGGAGCTCAACCAGCAGGAACCATTGGCCTGGAACCTTCTGCCACTGTTCCCAGCTGTGCCCAGCACACTTGCTTGAGTGGCCGGGGGAGAGCCCTCTGCTGCCCCCTGGCAAGCCTGGAGCTCCAGGCAGGGCTCCATGACAATCCAGAGCTTCGTGAGGCAGGGCAAGCATACCCCATGCAGCCCCTAGGCCTTGCACAACGGAGGTTTATTTGGAACGAACGGTTTCCCAATAAATTATGTAATTTAAAAATTTTAAGGAAAAGAAAAAGGCAGAAGGGAGGGGAGCCTGCAACAGCTCAGCCAGTACATGGGGACTGCAGGGCCACATGACACCCTGGGCTAAGCCCAGGCGCTGGCAGGGACTCTGTGATCACAACCCCCTCCCCTTGGTTTTGGCCTCCCTCACCTGGGGCCATTTGGCCCCACAGGCCTCTTAGTGTTCCAGTGGGACAGACCACTCTTGTACCTTCAGTCACCAGCCCCAGGGCTGGTCCCCTCAGCCACCTGTGTGTGACTCTTGCAGTGCAGCTGCCCTGCACAGCAACCCAGCTGCTCCTTTGGCCCGCCAGGAGCACTTCTGTCTCCTTCCACTCCCCCAAACCTGCACCCTCTGCTAGCACACCACGAAGGAGAGAATGGACTCCACCTAGTGGCACATGGTCACCCAGCCTGTCCTATCCCCACACTCTAAGTTGGGCTAGAGGGATAGTGGTCCCATCTTGCTCAAGATGCACAGGACAGCACAGGAGGAGCAAAGGGAAGCTCATGCCTCTGACCCTGGTCACAGGCCACCCGCCATCCTGTGTCCTTGGGGGAAGCTGGGGCAGGGAAGGGAGAGGAAAGTGAGGGCAGAATACGGGGTGCAGGGACAGACCCGTGTGCCAAGGCCAAGCGTCCTGGGAGGGAGGGGAGAGGGGAAAGGCCCTGCCAAAGGGGAGAGGCCGAATGTCCAAACGACCTTCCTGGGTCAGCATGGTCCATAGCACAGTCATGGCAGCAGGGCTGGCAGGGCTGTGTGGCAGAGGGTGGCACACAATCCACAGCACTCCGGGAGGTGTGGTGTATGCACCAGCACACGTACCTGGCACTGGAGGGATGCAGTGTGCCACAGCCTCCGAGAGCACCAGCCATCCCCACCCTTCTCCACAGCAGCTCTTGGGAGATGGGGGTGACACAGAGAGAAACATGACCTGGGGAAATGGTGATACTGCCATGGGACACTGGGTGCTGGCACAGTGCTTGAGTATCGACAGATCCACCTAGCTCCCATGGGGAAGCAGGAGGCTCCAGAGGTGGATGGTAGTGCAATGAGCGTGCAGGTCCTCTGCAGCGTGGGGTATGGCGTGGCAAGGAGGGGGAACATGTCCCTTCCGACTGTAAACACGGCACTTGGAGAGCTTCAAGCCTTTACCCCTCAGAGCTGTGAGAGGCCCGGCTGGAGCGCAGGCCTGGCTTTGGCACACGGCACGAGTCATTCCTCGTCCCCAGTGAGCAGGAAGCTGTAGAGGAAGTTGATGGCACGCTGGCGGTCCTGCTGGGTCTGCTTGGCCATCAGGTTGGGCGGAGGGCGCAGGAGGAGGCTGGAGAACAGGGCAGCTGTTGACGCAGGTAAAATCAGTCACTAGTGAGGAATGAAGACCTTGGGAGGTGCAGGAGGAGGCCGGGATGGAGCAAGGGCTGCAGAGGAACAACACTCACCGATCATGGTGGCACTTATGTTGTTGTCCTCTGAGTACCTGAGCAGCTCCCGCAGGAAGGACATAAGGTACCGAAACACATTGCGGTGGCAGCTCGGCAGCTGAAGGATCACCTGCAAGGAAATGATGTCACGAAGCTCTCCCAGCTCCCACTGCTGCAGCCTGGGCATGTGTGGCACTCCGGGCTCCACAGCAACTTACCCACAGCTGCAGCCCAGTGCTGATGGCACTTGTGAGCTGTGGCCCCTGGTGACACTGCTTCAAGGAAAGCTGTGTCACCAGGAAAAAGCCCCCACTGTCCTGGGGCTGCTTCCTGCTTGTTTTCCAGTCAGATCCCAGCTCTCACTGCCCCAGAACTTCCCCTCTGCTCAGGGACATGCTTGGCCTGGCCTGCTGCCCCATCAGCTGTTAAGAGCCATGCACAGCCCACCATGGAAGGGCAGGAACTGTAGCCCTAGGCAGGTTCTCAAGCCCTCAGGACCGGGGCAGCTTGGCCCCTCCCTGTTCCCCACGTGCTCAGGGTGAGACAGGGCTCACTTGGGGTCACTCTGGAAGTGCTGCCCACTCTCCCAGAGCCACTGCCAGCCCCCAGGTAGGGAGCAGGGCCCAGGCAGGCTCAGGGCCACAGCACAGCCCATGCCAGCGGCTCCACACAGTCAGCACAGCCCTGCACCTGTCGGCACAGCCGGCTGCTGTGGGACCCCTCCAGGCACCGCTGGTACAGCTCGTAGCAGATCACAGGCTCTGGCAGAGCCTCCAGGAAGATGAGGAGAGCTTCAGCCACAGAGTGATTACTGCCCGCTGGATCGCTGGGAATCAAGGGTCATGCTGAGCAGAGAGATCTCCTCCCCCCAGAAGCTCATCTCGCTGGAGGTCACGCAAGTTCCCTGCCTGTCTAACCTCTCCTCCTCCTCCTCCTTCTCCTCCACTGTCCCCCAACCATGAAAAACACTGATCCATCCACCTGCCACCTGCACTGCGTTTCCCACCCTGCACAGGAGCCCCCTGCTCTATTAGTCTCTTCTCCACACTATGGTCCTCAGTATCCCAGCTCCTGCGCTTGGCATAGCCCTACAGAAGCTTCCAGAGCCCCTGGCTGCTTTGGCTATCAGAGATTCAACTTTCAGAGAGGTTGTGGGGGGACCAAGGGGAGCCCATGCCTGCCATGAACCCTGCAATGTAAAGGTGACAAACATGCTCTCCCAAGAGGAAACTCTCCCAAGCAGAGCTGAGATCCATCACAGAAGGATACGGATTGTCTCAGGAATGCTGGTGTCCAGGCAGTCAATGATCTGCTCCAACTCTTCCTGCATGCCTGGAGTCTGGAACAGGTCCTCCTGTCAAAAACAGCACAAGGATGGAGTAAGTCACCTTCCCAACAAAGGCTGAGACACATGGTGACTTGTGTACCCCAGGATACCTAGCCAGTGCATCGAGCACACAGAAAAGCCTTGCCCTGTAAACACCAAACTGGAGCTGATCTCCAGGTGCTTGTGAGGATCCAGGTCACCAGGAGAGCTTCAGTGTGGCAGAGGCTCTCTCCCTCACCCTCCCTCTCACCTGGTGGAGAGCATGCTTGAATAGGTGGTCCACCAAGAGCCAGATCTCCTTTGGCACCTGCAGCGGCACCTCACGTGCCTCCTCGCTGTCCAGGGAGCCCATCTGCAGGATGGATTTCTCCTGGGGAGAAAGCACACAAGGGCTCAGGGAAACCTCAGTCCCATCTGCCTCAAACCCCTAGTCCCAGGTAAGGAAAGCTGGGAGAGGGGCAGCAGCAGGACCCTGGGGTGCTCTAGCCCTGATTCACAGCACCAGCCATTGCTCCACAGGTCCTGGCTCCTCTCCCTCCTGCTGCCCCGTGGAACAACCTGCCTGGTCTCACCAACAGCCCCAGCCCCCTCAGCCCCCTCTGGCTGCCCACGGTGCCTCAGCCCCATCCCAGATCCCACCCCGCAGCCAATAGAGGCTGGGACCCAGCAAGTCCTTGTGCTGAGGGAGCTGCCACGCTGGGGAACCCAGCCCTGTGCCCAGTGATCCCACACCTCCCCTGACTCCAGGGTGTTCCAGCCACAGCTGCTCTCATGGCTCTGGAACTGTCCTGATTCCTGAAGTTTCTTCCCTGATTTTCCCAAGGAGAGCTCTCACTGAGTACACACCACCACTACCACAGTTCCCGCTTACTCCTGTGGAGCAGCTGATGAACTCCATGGCTCAGATGTCTCCACTGGATCCATGTTCTTGGTTTGATTTTACTCTCACTTCACAATCATTCGCATTCCTGGGACCTCCAAGGAGGAAGCCACGCCCAGCACTCCCAAAGCACCCAGGAACCAGCACAGGCAGGAACACAACCCCGCCACCAGCAGAGGAGTCCACAAGCCACACAGAAAGCACCGCACTCCAGCTGAGGCAACAACTGCCATGGCTGTCCCTTGCAGCACACACAGCCACTGACAGCAGCCAGGGACAGCTTCCCTGCTATGCCCAGAGACACCCCAGGTTGACACAAGCCCTGGTGGCATGGGCTCCACTTGCCACATGGCACAGCATAGCTCTGCCCTGCACAGCACCTGGTCTGACCAGTAGATGAGGAGTCACGGCTGCATGGCTGCCTCGCTCAGCTATATGCACTGGGAAGGCTTGGAAGCAGTGTGTCAGACAACAGCATTACAGAATTACTCTAAGAGGGAAAGGGAGGGAGTTGCAGACCCTCTCCCAGGGCTGTGGACATTTTTCCGGAGATGAGGCTCTTCTACAGAATGTAGATGTGCCGGGGCATCACCGGAGTCAAGCGCTGGAGCAGCCCTTGGCATGACCAAGAGAGTTGTGGAGACCCCCATGCAGGAGATCCCAGGCACTGAGGGGAGAGGCCCCTCGGGGCAGAGAAGAAGGAACAGGAGGAGCAGGAGCAAGCGGAGGAGGCGGGTGCGCGTTGGCTGGGTCCCGAGCGCCCTCTCCTGCCGCGTGTGAGGAAGGGAGGCACGACCACGTCCTTCCCACAGGAAGACGGAAGCATCAAAATTACATCTTCCTCTGCCAGGAGGGAGTATGTGAGCTCCATGCGGTTAAACACCCGAGCTCGATCCCCTCTTGGAGAGGTAACATTCCTTCCCTCTCCTGTTTCACTCTGCCACTGCACTGACAGCCCAGAGAGGAACAACTCGTTCAGACTGAGAAGCCAGTGTAGACCCACCTCAAACAAGTTACAAATGCCAGAGGCAGCACAGCCTCCCAGCATCTCCCACTTGCTCTCCCAAGGACATTTGCCTTGCTTGGCTCCAGCAATGAGCACGGGTGCCAAGCGAAGCAGTGATCCAGCATGGGCATTGGGGCCATCAGAGCCAGCAGCTCCACTGCTTGAGGAGGCACAGAAACATCCACTTCCTGCAAAAGGCCCTCTCTTGATCTCCACAGGGACACACCCAGATGGAAGGAAGGAACCTGAGTTTCCTACTCCAGCCCTCTTCCCTCAGGTCTGAGAGGAT
Source organism: Hylia prasina (assembly GCA_013397195.1). NCBI lineage: Eukaryota > Metazoa > Chordata > Aves > Passeriformes > Sylviidae > Hylia > Hylia prasina. The sequence goes on from VYXD01015938.1 coordinate 53,508, forward strand.
GCTGTGGTGAACTCCTTATGGTCAGAGGTATGTCAAAGGCTGCCGATCTTTTCTGGGAATATCCAGCACTGATGTCAGGATCAGGAGAGTAATTTTTTCCCCCCCAAAAGCAGATCTGGTGAGCTTTAACATCTCAGTTGGGCTTGGCTCTGGGGTCACTGTGTGCTTCTCTGTGCTCTCATCCAGCCCACAGCTGTGCTAAGAAGCTTTGCTGGCAGCCATGTCCCCTCTGTGCTCCCTTCCCCTTCCCTCTGCCACAGAAAACAAGGGAAAAGCTCTCATTCTATACAAACACACCACTGAGAAGCAGACTGCCACACAGAAATTACTTGTGTTACCTTTTCTAAGAAGCTGTCTTCTTCCTGAGAGCAGCAGGAAAGAGAGGAGAGGAAAAAGTGTGGTTAAAATGGAGAAAGCACTCTTGGATTAACTCTTGTGATTAAGCAGAAGCCTAATTTGCATTACAAGAACGCAGGGAACACCAGGTACTTCACACATTTTGCTGACATGGCCAAATCTCTCTCTGTGGAGAGAGATTTGCCTGCCAATTAGCAACAATCCTGCTCACATGATGCACAGCCTCATCAGATTTTCTGGAAACCCCTCCAAGGAGCTTGGACAGCACTGTTCACTGGCCAACAGCCATGGGCAGGTGAGACGTGTCCGCCAGGAAGAAGTTCCCTGGTCAGAATCACTGTCCCTATGTTATTTCAGCCAACTCCCCTTGTGACCAGGCCAGAGATAAAACGTTCCCTGGGCTAAATCTGTGTTTCTGAGTGTGTGGCAGCTGTGGAGCTCTAAGGGCCCCTAAGCAGCTTTCAGTAAGGTCAGGGAAATGAGGGTTTGTGCTCAAACCCGGCTGCTGCTGCTGCAACCTAAGAGCATTAGCACAGCACAGAGAGGAGTGTGCCAAGCCCTCCAGCAGCACAGCCAAGCCCTCAGCATCCCCACACAGCCATCCCTGTACAGCCAGAGCCAGCTGGACACTGCTCATGGGGTCTGCAGGAGGGAACGGAAGCAGGTTGTCCATGCTGAGTCTTGGCAGATCAACCTTTCAGGTGCCAACAGCCCCAGTGCATCCCCAGGCTGAGCTGGGAGTTGCAGCTCCCATGGCACAGGGACACCAGCAAGGAGTAGCCCCTCAGAGTCCCCTGTGGCCTCTGCAGTGCCTGCTTCCTGTGGAGGCTCCCTGAGTTCTAAGAGAGCCACAACAGACTGGCCTCTTCCCAGGAACGGCTTGCTCCAAACGAGCTGGCACAGGTTTCTCTTCTCAGGCACAGAGGGAGGGACACAGTCACAGGTTTGGGAGGGCAGACAGCCACCTGCACAATTTATAAGGGGTGAGTCATCTCCACCTCACCCCCCAGCCTAAGCCTGGCTGCCCACCTTTCCACAGAATCACCAAGTGGTTTGTGTGGGAGGGGTCTTAAAGCACATCTCATTTCACCCCCCCTGTCATGGGCAGGGACATCTTCCACTATCCCAGGCTGCTCCAAGCTCCTTTCAACCTGGCCTTGGACACTTCCAGGGATGGGGCAGCTCTGGGAAAACTGTGCCAGGGCCTCCCCAGCCTTACAGGGAAAAATTTCTCCCTAATATTGAGCCTTCAGCATGATCTGCTCCACAAGACTCACTTGTTCCTGACAGGGGTTCCTCGAGAGGCTTTTTAAAACCCAAAGCAGGATCCCAAGAAAAAACAGGATGACACACTAATACTGAAATCTCAAAGGAGAAACGCCCAAGTGACAGCAGCTGTGCCAGTGTCTCCCTCCTGGGAGAACCAGGAGAGCCATTCCCAGACAAACTCTCACCTACATGGTGCTACCCTGCACCCACCTACCTCAGCCCCTCAGTGACTGGATCTCCAGACCTCTCTCCACTGAAAACCACAGACAAAGCCTAGCCAGGCTGAGGAAAATGTTGGATGCAGCGAAGGATGAGCACATGCAAGTGCAGAAGGTTCTTAAGGCATAGACACTGCCAGTCTCACACAGCCTGAGCAGCACCAAAAGTCAGGGAACTGCACCCAAATGCTCCAGGTTGCGGGGCAGGCAGCACCAGCACCACTAACCCAGGCAGTAAGTGCTCAGCTTGGTCTGGCTCCAAGGATTTCTCAGCTCACAGGTAAAATCAGAAGCAAAAAACTTAAAATATCCCGCATGTCCATAAGGAGAGCTATGTCCCTGCTGCAGACACTGGAGCAGGTGCTCTTTGCTTCCTTTATTTCTGGATGTTTCACTGAGTAACATGAAAAGGAAATCTATAGATGGAAGGGCAAGAAGCCTCAATGGACTCTTTCAAATTGAACAGTGCGTGTGTGAGGGCAGAGTCAAGAGTCTGGGCCCAAATTCCTCTCTATCAAGCAAGAAGTTGGTGCTGAGCCAGAAAAAAGCAGGTGGAAAAGCAACCAAGGCCAGTGAAATATTCCAGAGCCACTTCTAGAACAAGACTGACTTTCAACCAAACCCTCAGAAATCTGAGGAGCCTGAAGCCTGGATCAGTTGCTTGACCTGAGGAGGCAAATGCTGTATCTTGCCACCTGGATCCTGCCTAGCCTGACTGTGTGTTAAAAAGTCAAAATTCTTCTATAAAACTGACTTCTCTGTACATTGGACTTGTGAGAAAAGTAGATACCTATAATAAAAGATGGGAAGGGGAAGAGGCAGGGAGAGGCACTGGATAGCTGCTGAAGGGACAAGAAAATGTGAAGGCAATGGGAGTGGAAGCTGGCAAGTCTACGAAGGTAAAAAAGAAGCAGCTTACTGGACAAAACTCCCTCATGTAAGGGTGTGACTGTGAGATAGGAGAGGAGAGGAAAGGTGAGACTCAAACAATGGGGCTGAACTTTCAGGTGGATAGAAAGAAAGGACTCTCCTGGCTGAACAAGAATTTTCTAAACATGTTCTGAACTCGCACTCAGGAGCTGCTGCACCTCACTGGAACACAGCCAGGTAAGGCAGTAAGGAGAGATGAATGAAACCAGCCTGGAAATCAGAACTACATCCCCAAAACAGGACAATCCCAGACACAGCTCAGAGTACCCAAAGGACAAGAAGTGACTAGGGCATCACTGCACCCTCTCTCATGCACACAATGAACTGTAGGAGGAATATTGATGCTAGGGGCTGGCAAAGCCTGGGGGGAGGAACAGTTTGCTGCACCACAGAGAGATCTCTCCCTGATGAGTTATCTCTCACCTGAGGTATTATCCCTCACTGTGGTTGGTGTGCGAGGAAATGGCCAGAGAGGCTGTGACATTGCTCATTTGTTGAGCTGTGTCCTTCAGCATCCCACACCCACACCACAGACTTTCCTTCGGTGCTCCTGCTTCTGCTTGCTCCTTCCCTTGAGCAGTGGGAATGCATCCAGGAGGAAAAGGCCTCCAGGGCACTCATCATGGCAGAAGAAGCCCATACACCCTGGATGAGAGGACTCCAATCACATCTCTTATGACACCATAGTGCCACCAAGCTGAGCCTGCCAGCACCAGTAACACCAACATGAGGTGCTGGGATCACTTTTTTGTCCCATCAAACAATATTTAGAGCCTACTCAGAAAAAAGAGATAAAGTACAGGCTGTCAAAAGCCACCGGCTGTGGTAGACAGGAAGAATAAAAGAGCACCTCAAGCTCTGTGAAGTCACTCAGCTCAGAGCCAGCACAGACAACCTGAGCTGCAGGCACTGTTCCTGCTTTTGGGGGCAGTGAGAAGGGAATCAGGCCTCTCTGGGTTAAAAGAGCTGCTTCAGAACTCACCAGGTCTATGAGTTTGGTGACTGGAACTTCTCGGATGGGTCGCTTCATCCGGCACAAGGCCTCGAGCGAGGTGCCAAAGCAGCTGGGCAGGTATGTCCCACTGATGGTCAGGAAATAGTCCTTCCCTCGGTCCAGGTGCAGGACAAGAATTTCCTCAATTTTATCCTCACCAGAGTTCAGGAGGGTGACTGAGTCCTTACTGACGTATACATCCAGGGAGATCTCCGTGCTCTCATCTGCAACACACCAGAGCTCTCAAGAACACAGACACTCTCCAAAGGGATGACAAACATACAGTGGCAGGGATAACAGAAGAGACAAACGGACGAGACTAATGGCAAGAAAGGTGGGACACAGGAAAGACAGGAAGGTCTGAATAGAGATAGGATGAGGGGTCTACACCAGTACACTTACCTGGCTCCAGGTAACCTTCACAAGGCTCGGCTCGAAGCCATGGCTTGCAGTAGTGGCTGTCATTGAGCTTTGGGATGAAGGAGAAGTGACAGGTGACCTGCCCATTATTGGTAATCTGGAACTTCTGTTTCTGCAGCTGACGGAACTTCACATTCTCAAACTCGAACTGCAGATCAAAGAGAAATCAAGTGATATTAGTGCCCAGGATACGGCCCATGGCCAGCTCCCCACAGATTCTGCAGTGGCCCCCATGGCTGAGAGAAGCCCACCCAATGCAGAATTCCTCACAGAAGTCCTGCCAAGGAACCAAGACAACCTGACCTCGCTAACCCAATTCCTGATAATAAGATAAAGGATAGAGTTCAATTTCCTATAATCCAGTTTATTGAAACAAAGTCTTTGAAAGAAGTTCTGGCACTTTGAAGGTTGCTGTGTTTGGGCAGTGACAGTGATCCCAGTTTCATCCTCACCTCTCTCCTGCTCAGCTCCAGTGAAGGAAGAAAGTCATTCTCCATCCTGTCCATTATACGAACAATGTCTTCAAACAGCTTCCGATACTTCTGCTCATCCACAACCTTCACCTGTGGGTGACAAAAAACACTCAACAAAACTTCTGACTGGCTTTCACAGGAAGGCTCTTGATCATGAGCAACTGCAGAAGTGAATTATTTCTCTAAGCACCTGCTTCTGTAGCTGCAAGGCTGAGACAGCTCACACATATGTGCAGTCCCAAGGTGCATCTGCAACTTTACACAGATTTCACCCATGCAGATGTTACCAGGGTCTGTCTGACCACTGGTCACACAACTGGGAGATGACTGGAGGCAACCTCTGTGAGACAGCAATGGCATGCTGCAGCATTCCTCATGATTTTCCAGATGGAAAGGAAAAAGGCTTTTCTTTAAATAGACAGCCTATTCTACTCAGCCCAGGTGAGGCACACATGAAGTGCTGTGTCAGGTTCTGGGCTCCCCAGTACAGAGAAATACGGAGCTCCTGGAGTGGGGCCAGCAAAAACCACAGAGATGCTGAAGGGCATCCCCCTTGCAGGGAAAGGCTGAGGGAGCTGGGGCTGTTCACCCTCAAGAGGAGACACAGCTAAGAGGGGCTCTCAGCCCTGTCTGTCCCTGTCTGCAGGGAGGGCTCAGAGCAGGGCCCGGGCTGTGCTCCGTGGGGCCCAGCAACGGCACCAGAGGAATGGGTAGGAACTGATCCCAAGAAGTTTCACCTGAACAGGAGGAAGAACTTCTTCACTGTGTGAGTGACTGAGCACTGAAATGGATTTCCTGGAGAGGCTGTGAAATCCCCCTCAGTGGAGAGAGTCCAGAACTGCCTGGACACAATCCTGTGCCATGTGCTCTGGGATGGCCCTGCTGGAGCAGGGAGATGGGACCAAACAACCCACTGTGGTCCCTTCCAACCTGACCCATCCTGGGACCTGAGCCACCCAGGGAGCAGGAGGTAGCAAAAATGGACATAGAGCGTCCCCATTTGCTGCACCAGAAAATCTGAATTTGCTGCCACTCTCCACTGAGGAAATTCAGGTGTGGACCAGATGACACAGCACAGGTACAGCCAGGTCTAGGCTGCTGTGTCTCCACGTGGAGGAGGGAACAGTGAGACTCACACATTCCAGTACTGCCAGATGCAGCACCTCCACAGCAGGCACGCCTCAGTTGGGTTCATCTATTCTCTTGCAACAGCCTTAGCAGAGGTACCCTGACTCCATCAGTGCCGCCCACAGTAATGCCTGGAATGCCTGGCAGTGCTGGGATCCTGCCCCAACATACACACAAACCTACCCCGATGCGGAAAAGGGCGCTGACAGGCTTGTGATCACTGGTTTTGAGGTCCATGTGACTGCAGTACCGGAGCTGGTTGATGTTCCCTCCTCTCCAAAGGATCCGATCACACCATGCTGGCACACGACACTTCCCACTACAAAGAAAAACACGTTACCAGGGGAATCCAACAATCCTGTCAAGCCATCCAAGCTGTTCCTCTTCCCACAAGGCAGTTCCCTCCACCCACATCATCACAGCAGTGATGGGATGAACTCCTATCACTTACCCCAACTTGAATTCTGTTATTTCTTCTGCTCTCTCCCCCTTTCCCAGTACAGCAGATAAAATTCCCATCCTTTCCAGCACCGGGAAACAAAATAACTCTCAGTCAAGCCCATTTCCACAGCCTGAACCCATGTGTGCTGTGACCCAAGCTGCATGACTTTCTTCGGCTGCCAGACCCTTCTGCCCACAATCCAGCCCATCGCTTATTGTTTCCACTACGGAAAGTCTACTCGGTGATTATTGTTACGTTGTGAAGCCTGAATCCTGGGTTATCCTTCTTCAGATTAACCACTGTGCTGATTCATAAACACTGCAAGTCAAATTCAATCACTACATGGTTTTAAAGTCCTTCTTGGGAGTTTCTCCCTTTGGAGCAGCCCTGGCAGCAGATGCAGCCATGTCTGTGTGAGGCACCAAGCAGGAATCACAGTTGCTATCACAGTGCAGCCACCCAGTGGGTGTGCAAGTCAGGGGACAGGGTGACTCAGAGAGCCTGTTTCCTTAGCTCTTCAATTCCTTTTTTATACTGTTTGCCTGTTCCTGGTAATAGAAAAAGTCCCCAGTGCAGTGTCATCTGAGCTCACACTTCACCTGCCTTCATCTAGTGTGATCAGCAGCAACAGAGTTTTAAGGGATGTGCCTGCTCAGCATACACAGGGGTTGCTTATTGCAGAAAGCAGGAAAGAAAGGAATGCCAAACATAACACTGACAGGTATTCACAGCTCCAGGCAGCAGGAAATCAAGTTTCGTGAGAAAATGCGTTTTATGTTATAGGTAAATACGCCCAATGGCAGCCAATGTACCTGGAGTCCCAGCGATCTGTTTTAGAGTCATATTTATATGTGGGGATGAATTTAATATCTCCCTCCATGAAATCTGCAAATGCTTTCTTCTGAGTGCGCTGAATATTCAGCTAAAACAAAAAAAAGAAAACTTTAAAACAAAAAAAACCAAACCAAATTCTGTGGGATTCACAGACACCCCCAAACTGCCTCTCAGACCTCACACCTTTAACACACAAGTGGAATGTTTTCCAAACAGATCGAGTACAAATGGGCATGGTACTGCTCACCAAACCACGCAGGCAGCATCAAGCAAGAGTTAAGGGAAATGTTAATTACTAAATGCTTTCATCAGTTTTCAGGCTTAAGATTGCCATCATTAATCTTTCCCCACCAATCATTTTAGCAAGAGCCTCCAGGATTGCACTTGCCTGACAACGTGACACCACCCTCCTTTGCTCCTTTCCTCTTCTGAAAAATCTCTTGGATGCTTTCCTCACTAACACCTAAGTTCTGTCCTGCACAAAGCTCTGTAGTACAGCAAAAATGAGCTACAGAGGACAATCAACCAAATGTACTGTTAAACTGTGTCAGAGGTGATATTGCACCACTGTTGTTCATGTTTCCCAGGTGCAACCCCTCACCTGAAAGGCACCTGCCACCAGCTTCTGTGTGCTGCAGGGAAGTGCCGAGCAGGTAAGGAGACAGCACAGAATTCAGGTAAAATTGGCTGAGCAGATTTGGGCTCCAAATCAACACCTCTTCTACAACACTGATCACAGCAGTTTTTGTTGCTGTTACAAATGCCTTTGTTCAGCTTATAGTTTGTATTTAAGAGAGAACTCCTGCACCGAGACACAGACACACTCACACAGTGACTGCCTGAGTCACCCAGTTACCCCACTATGGACAATCTGGTTTTGTTTATAGGGATGTTGCAACCAGCACACCCAGAGCTCTGTCAGGGTCCAGTGTCTATGTCCGGGTCCAGACCCATACTGCAGTGTGCCATGGAATTATGTAGGTTGGAAAAGCCCTCCAAAACCATTGAGTCCAGCTGTCCCACCAGCACTGTCAAGGCCACAACTAACCTATGTCCCCATGTGCCACCTCTATGTGTCTGTTAAATCCCTCCAGGAATGAGGACATCACTGCCCTGGGCAGTCTGTGCCATGGCTGGACAGCACTTTCCATAAAAAAATTTTCCCTAATATCCAACCCGAATGTCTCCTGGCACAACCTGAGGCAGTTTCCTTTTATCCTGCCAGTTGTTACCTGGGAGCACAGACCAACCCCCACCTGACTGCACCCTCCTCTCAGGGAGTTGTAGAGAGTGAGAAGGTCCCCCTGAGCCTTCTTTTCTCCAGTCTGACCCCCCGCCCCACCCCGAGATGCTCCTCATCAGATTTGTGCTCCAGCCCCTTCCCCAGCTCCATGTCTGCCAGCTCCTCCCCAGCAGAGGCACATCTTAAACCAAGATGACCTCCCAAGGATGGGGCAAATGTGAGCGAGTTCACTGACCTGGTCATATGTTAGCAGCTTCTGAAGCTCGTTCTTGCTGATGAGATTCTTCACTTCATTGGCATCCAGCAGACACAGCCTGTAGTTCAGGTCTCCCAGCCAGATAACAACACTGCAAACGAAGATACACACAGAATCATGCAATGGTCTGGTTTGGAAATGAGCTTAAAGCTCATCTTGTTCTAGCCCCCTGCCATGGGCAGGGACAACTTCCACTATCCCAGGTTGCTCCAAGCCCCATCCAACCTGGCCTTGAACAATTCCAGGGAGGGGGCAGCCACAGCTTCTCTGGGCAGCCTATGCAAGGGGAACCTAACCCTCATAGGGAAGAATTTTGGGAGCAGATCAGCAATTAACAGCTCCCCTTTTAAAACCACATTAAAGCTGAGACAAAAAGGAGACATTAAAGATTGAGTCCAACAGCAGGTACTTCTAGTGACAGCAGATCGTACAGGACTAAGTCCATCTGCTTTGGAATTCCCCAAAGATTGAAGACTCAGTTTAGTAGGAGATTATGCGTTTGTCTCAGCCTGAAAAAAGCCAGAGAACAGCACTGACTGTCTAATGAAGTAAAACCAGTGTTCACACAAAATCCAGCCAGTATTGAGGCTCTTCTCATGCTAACAAGAGGCCAATGGTGGAGCTCATTAAGTGGAGCCAGCCTATCAGCCAGCGGGACAGGTGAAGCATCTGTATCTGCAGGGTTATCCCTCACATGACACCCTGCTTTTACCTGTTGGTTTTTCACTGCCTTTCCTTCAACCAGAGCAGGCCACTGCTGCACCACCTACTGAGCCAAGACTACCTGACGCAGAATTAGCAGGAGCAGAATTAGGTTCCTTGAATTTACAACCTTCTGGACATTGTTTCCCATCCCAGCCGTCAGCCACACCTCACCAGCACCCACTTCCCACCCTGCTCCACTCCAGGCTTCCAAACAAGCCTACAGCCTTCCTGCTATCAGCAGCTAAAGAAACACTCATGGGACTCACTTTTTACTCCATAAAGGTTTCATTTAAAGATTAAAATTTAAACCCCTTGCTAGTACCAAAGCTCTTCCTGTTTATAGTCAAACCTCAACATTTCCATTAGTGGATTATCAAGGATAATCTAATATTTGAAGATTTTTTTCTGTACTAATCCACTCTACGTTTTTGGTTTTTAAATGGTTTAAGTATTAATTACAGAAGTACCAACCATTAGAATTCTGTTTAGGCCTGCTGAAAAGGAAGTTACACACAAATGCAAGGAGAGGGACACTGGGGACAGGGTGCACAAGGCACTGCAGCAAGGAGGTGACCAGTTTGTCTGCAGGAACTACAGCACACCACAGCCCTCGGGATTTCAAATTATTTCAATCAAACCAGAAAACTTATCTACAGGAAATCTCCTGTTACTGCAGTTCTGACTTGACTTGGGTCACTCGACACCACTTCCAAGGGGTACAACTCACTCGTGCTTCATGATGTTGAGTTCAGACAGGCTGTCACTGGGGATCATGAAGCTCATCCGGGCACAGATGTCCTTGTAGTCCTGGTTTCGGCGCTCAAAGTCCTCCACGTGGGCAGCCAGGTGGGAGTTGACGATACAGAAGGTGGTGTTGTAGAACATGAACCTGATGGCCACACCACCCTTGTTGCCCTGGGGACAGGAGGGACCAGTGGGGCTGGAGCAGGTGGCAGGTGAAGCACGGGGAGAGGACTGGGATGGCACAGGTGAACCAAACCAGACTGGTGCCACTTCTTGCATGGATACAGGGAAGCAACAAGCTGGCCTCGGTGACTCACCATCTTTCCCATGACTCCTGTGCCCACAGACTCTGTCACAATATCTCTGATATTGCTCAGATGATCCTTCTTAGCAAATATGAGCAACATCATCCCAACCAGGCGAACCATTTGCACCTGCAAAAATAAATGGAATCCTCAATTCCCATAGAGACAGTGGGAATGCAGCTCTGATCTGATCTGTTCTGCCTGATGCTCTGCTGCTCTGGCTCTCCCTGTTCCTCATGCTCTCTACTCAATCCCTAATTGCAAAAACAAAACACAAAGGGTGTCCTGCCCACAGCAAGATTCTCAGGGCCCATCTGTCAGGCTCAGGAGCTGTCAGCAGTGCTGAGCTCACTGCATTCCCTACTCTGGTCTGTCCCTACAACAGGGTGGGCAAAGAGAAACTGAACAGAAGCCCAGCAGGTTTGTGACTCAGGTCTCAGCCCTTGCTTGCCGTGCTCTAACCAGCACAGGCAGAGAAGCTCCTGAGTGCTCCAGCCAGGCCCAGAGCTGGGGCTGTCCCAAGGGTGCAGGTGCAGTGGGAGTCAGAGCTCACCTTGGCTTACTGCGGACCCCAGTGTAGAGGGGAATGGACAGAGATGCACAGGGTAGCAAAAGGCATCTCTGAGCTACCCAGACTGACTCATTCTCAGGAAATACTCGTTCCCTAAAGCCAAGAGCCTCTCTGGATCTGAGCAGTTATCTGCTCCCACAGAACTCAGCCCACAGAGGTGAACACCGTGCTCATGAACCCTCTCCCAGTGGGGATCTCAGGTCTGCTGCTGATCTTTTACGTGTGCTAAGCCAACACTGCCCAGTCTGTGACCTTCCTGCACCTCTGAAACAGTGGTTATCGCCACTCTGAAACAGTGACAAGGCTCTCACCTGCTTGAGCAGAGTCTGCATGCTCACCTCTATGCACAGAAACATACACGTGTGTTAGGATTTAGTCTATGGAGTGAGGAAAGAAGCTGAGAGCAGAGAATTTGGCTGCAAGGGCCTGGCATCCAGTCTGTTCTGCAGGAGAAGAATTTGCAAGTGACCACAAGCCTGACCTACAGCTTCAACCACTCTCCCCTCCTGCAGCCATATCCTGTGCTCCCCCTTTCACTAAGGTGGGAGAAATTCACCCAAAACTCAAGTGAAGCAATGGGAGGGGAGGGAGCAGGAGCCTCTCTGCAGTTTGGGCCATGACTCCTAGCTCCCCTTGATAGCTCTCAGTTCAGCAAGATACTCTATTCCCTGCTTCATTCCCTCTAACACCTGCTCAGAGCAAGCAGGATGGAGTGTGACAGCAAACACACTGGCTAAGGAGGAAAGGGAAACCCATTGATGTATTCAGAACTGGTTCCTACAGCAAAAAGGTTTGTCACAGCAGAGATAAAACCAATGTCTTGCTCTAAACCAGCCAGAACAGTGTCCTGCTGCCACAGCTGAAGCAATCCCAACTCAAGGCAGCAGCATCTGGAAAATTTTATGTCATAAATCATCCTGCTCCTTCAGGAAAAAGCTATTCATTTGATTTACCAGCTCAGGACACACCTGGCTTCTATACCACAGGATGAGAACGTAATATAGGTAGAGAATTTCAACCTGCTGCTTCCCCATCTACCTCCTATTTGATAAAGGTATTGTAGTCCCCAACTTCATAAATTTCTACTTCAAAGCACAGTATTTCCCTAAAACTGTGGTTGCAAAAACAGAGTTCCTGGATTTAACTTGACACATTTGACACATGCCCAGGCATGCACATACCCACTATCACCCTTGGTTTCTCCAAGCCTTGCTCTTTGGACAGGGAGGAAAAGGGAAGCCCTCTTCCTTTTTCCTTCCCATCATGCCAGCTCCATGACAAGCACTGATGTCACTGAGTAGAACTCACTTTCTTGTATTTGGCCTTAGGATGCAGGGACCTCTCCACAGCAGACAGCCACTCCTGCTCCTTCGTAGAATCAAAGTAGAAAAAAGCCTCCGTGCTGAGGTCCAGCTCCTGGAACCTGGAAACCCAAGAGCTTAGCACCTCCAGCCCTCATGCACATCTCCCTCCTCCTACAGGAATGTGAAATCTCCAGCAAAAGCCCTTGGAGGAACAGCTCCTTATGGTCACTTGCTAAATAAAGCAGTGGAATTTCTCCATAGTGCCTTTGAGATCCTACTCCAAACCCCCCAGCAACCCTCTCCCTGAGAAACACCACTTTAGGCAGAGGACAACGAGAGAGCTCTGCGGATGCCTCCAGGAAAATCTATTATGTCATGCTAGCTTTGTTCAACCTCATCCTCTGCCTCATCCGACGGCTTTTTGCCCTCAGACAGCCCCTGTGTGATACAGCTCAGCTCTGTGCAGCCTCTGAGAGCATGACAGGAACCTAAACCTAACCAGCCCTCCTGGATCCCCCCAGCTGTTCACCCGATGCAGTAGAAGTCCGGAGGCTCCATGTCACACACCAGCCATGGATTCAAGAAGCTGTCAGGAGACTGCCCGTTCACATTCCACGTTCCCACAAAGAACCTACAACACAAAAGCAGCTGAGCTATTAGAAAACACAATGAAAACCACAGCAGCACAGAAGCGTTCTGGCTGGGAGTACGCACTGTGAGCTGTCCCTGCATGGAGCAATGACAACCACGGGAGAACTGAGAGTCACAGAATCACTGAGGCTGGAAAAGACCTCCAGGATCATCGAGTCCAACCTGTGCCCAATCCCCACCCTGTCACCCAGCCCAAAGCGCTGAGTGCCACGTCCAGGCATTCCTTGCACACCTCCAGATGGGGACTACAGATCTCCCTGGGCAGCCCTTTCCAAAGCCTGACCACCCTTTCTGCAAAGAAATTCCTCTCGGTGTCCAACCTGAACCCTTCATGGTGCAGTTTGAGGCCATTGCCTCCTGTACTCTCTCTTGCTCCCTGGAAGCAGAGCCCAACTCCCCCCAGCTGCCCCCTCCTGTCAGGGAGTTGGGGAAAGCCAGAAGGTCCCACTGAGCCTCCTTTTCTCCAGGCTGAAGCTCCCCTGCTCCTTCAACCGCTCCTCAAAAATTCTCCCTGGCTTGGCTCACCCCCAGCGATACTCCTCTCGGAATAAGACATTTCCACCAGCAAACATCTGGCCCTTTTAACACCACATCACAAGGGGCAACACCACGACACTATGGTGGGACACCTGTCTTCGCTTTTTCTGCCCACCTACTCCAGCCTTACTAAGGCTCAGGAGATCTGACATGCACAGAAAGAAGACAAAAGGAGCAGCTGCCCCGTGGACACCTGTTTGGGCTGTACCATCCTCACTGGCCATCTAAGCTGCAACCCATCATCAGCAAATCTGGGTGAGATCCAAGCTCATAGGAGAGATCCTGCAGCTCTATCCTTCCCTCCCAGGTCTCACCTGAAGTTGTGCAGGTTGATGTAGGCGTTTTCCCTCTTGGCCAGCACATGTTTGATGAGCCCCTCTCTCTGCCCCGACTGTGTGCTGGGCAAAAACATCTTGCGCATTGTGTTAGTCACTTTGGGCTGGTCTCTGGATGTGCCTTCTCTCCCTCGGTGACATCTAGGAAGGAGGCAAGAGCAGCACTAGACTAAGTTCTGCTGTCTAGGAAGAAAAGTAAAAAAGGGAACAGATCCCCTGCTTTACTTACTGCTTATTCTGAGGGACAGGAGGAGGCGGGGGCTCCCGTCGAGATCCCGTTTGGTGGTTTTGCATGTTCCTCTTCTCTTCTAGGCTCAGAGTGCTGAAGTCATCCTCAAACCCCAGAGCTCCTGTAATGAAAAATCCAGGAAAAACACCCTGAGAAGCAATCTGAAACAGCTCAGACCAAGAAGAGAAAAATAATCTAACTCCACAGAGAGCAAAAAACCAAATGATAGTAAGAATACATCAACTGCGTGACCCTGGAATGGGAAAAAGGGGCACTAATCACAACTCAAGGCAGGAAGGAGCTTTACATGCACAAACCAAGGGTGAAAACAGCACTAAGGAAGGAATTAACAGACAAGGAAGCAGGGCCTGACCCAGCTCCTACCCTGGGCACCCCAGCACTACACAGGCCCTGGAGCAAAGCCAACTGTACCTGGAGATAGACCTATGAGGTTCTTCTCCACCTGATGCCAAATGGCCGAGTCCTTAGGTTCAGGAAGAGACGCTTTCAGTTGGGCTGGAAAAAACCCCATCCCTGTCAGAAACTGCTGGCAGAGGATTTCACACGCACAGGGGCAACTCCGCTCACCTTCCTGTATGCTCTGCACTTCCGACAGGAATCCCAAGCAGCGCTCCTCGTCAGGGATCTCGAAGAGCCGCTCCGGCGCCTCGTCACCCTGGATCCGGACCTTGCAGCCTGCTTCAAACACACTCACTGAGTCAGCCCAGGATGGCTCACAGAGTCCCCGCCAGCTTCCAGGTGTTGTTTGTGATGGAAACCTGCACCTAAATTACTCTCCCTGTGCTTCTGAGGTCCCCCCACCCTGCTTGGGGTATCCCCAGCACATTCTCCTGGCTTTAGGAATCCTCTCTAGTGCAATCTCAAAGAGTTCTAAAAGCAGGAATAAAAATTGCAAACATTTCAATCATCTGCATTTCAAACCTTGTCTGTCATAACAAATGAATGTCTGACAGAGCCAGATGACAACACCAGAGGGAAAACAATCCTCGTTTGAGCAGAGGACAAACACAGAGCCTGGGGGAAAACTGGAAGGCAAAATAAGCACCAGCGGCTGTTCCCTGACAGGACCTTTGGCTACACCACTGCCCTTGTGAAACTTACTGTTTGTAGCTATATCAATCAGCAGCGTTTCCTCTGCCTCTATAAAAGAAAAAAACAGGATCAGTAGGGCTCACGCTTGATGCTGCAGCAATTGAAGACTCATATAATTACACTGCCTGCTACCAGCCATGAAAGAGTCCTGACAGGAACAAAGAGCTCTAATTTACATCTGTACATTCCTAACGGTTGTGGCAGAGAGAACCTGGACAGTCACGTCCCAACAAGTGTCCCAGGGAGATTCCCACCACACAGCTCTCATACACCTGGACAGTTTTTCCCCATCAGTGCAGCTACTTTGGGAAAGACCAACTTGACAAGAAATTTCAGAGGTTCTGTACAGAGCAAGACCAGGGGCAGAACATCACTGAACTGCACACAAGAGAATGAGTAAATTCAGGAAAAAGGAATTTTACTCCTTACAAGGATTTGCCCCAGGGCCACTTGCTGCTATATAAATTCTTCCAAGACAAGGCCTAAAGCCCTTCCTCATCCAACAGGTGATGAGAGCTTGCTAGACCTTATGGAAGTTCAGATGTAAAGATGCAGGAAAAGGCAACAGCTCCCAAATCCTGGCAGAACACAGAAGCCTGAGAGACAGACATCAGCAGACACCGAATTCCTGACCCTGAAACCAGGTTCTGCATGTGTTGGCTCTGTGTGATGCCAAGCCCATCACACACTGGAGCCAGCCAAGTTCCTCACAACTGCATGCTGACATGGAATGACAACCTGCTTGGATGAGAAACAAGGCAATTCCATAAATGTGAAACCCACTGTGGCTCAGGAGGCAGGTCAGGAAACACCACTAAATTTGGGGTTTGTGGATGGACAGCAGGGGAGTCTCAACCTTCCCCCAGCAGTCAGTACCTTGCACACATTTAAAGCGGCTATTGATGGGAATATAATCCGGATCAGAGTTTTCTTTCTCCTGGGAGCGAATAACGACCCTGCAGACAGAAGGAAGGCTTGTAAAGACCTGGCAGCAACGCCCTGCTCACACATGCACAAACGGGAGCTGTGTGTACCGAGACACAATGATTTTTATCGCTAAGCTTCTGGGGCGGGAGGAGGAAAAGGAAACGAAGGTGAGACCGTGCAGGACGTGGATACCCCGGGGGAGAAGTAAGAGCTGTCGAACTCCCCCTGACATGGGGCAGGTCCAAGACCGGGGCGGCAGCGGCTCTGGTTGCCGGAGGAGCATCGGGGAGCCGGACTGGCACCGCCGGAGCGCCNTACCAGCAGGCCGCAGCCCGCAGCGCGCGCCTCCATGGCAGCGCTCGGTCTCCCGGCGACTCCGCACGGGGCACGAGCGCAGAGCAGAGCGGCGCCCGCCGCCGNGGTCCGCGCCCGCAGGGTGAGAGCAGCCCGCCGCGGGGGGCACGCAGGGATCCCTAGAGTCACGATGACTGTGGCAGCTCGGCGGAGAACCGAGCTGTGCCCGCAGCGGCACCAACCGAGGTGAGCTGGGCCCCGCCAAGCTCGCACTCACCCGTAGCGGCCGGCCCGCCTTTCCAGGCCGAGCAT
>VYXD01015938.1:77560-96013 GCA_013397195.1 Hylia prasina
GTACCTAGCGCCTGCCCAGGGCTGTCCCCAGCACTCAGGGCTGTCGTCCTCATCCATCCCACCTGCCCCAGACTGCCAAGTCCAGTCCCAGTCGTGTCCCCCCTCGCCCCGCCCCGGCCTGTACCCAGTGCCCAGCGCTGTCCCCAGCTCTCCCCCGGCACGAGGGTGACTCCAGCAGTCCCCCCGGGCTGTCCCTGTCCCTCACATCCATCCCACCTGCCCTCGGGACGCCAAGTCCATCCCCAGCCCCTCACAACATCCCCGGCCCCCCCTCCGGCCTGTCACCAGTGCCCAGCCTGGGCTATCCCTGACACCTCACGGTGTCCCTGCGCCCCTCCCTCAGGGCCACGGGGGACACACGAATGTGTGGCAGACGCTGTGAAAAGCCCCAGTTGATGGGCCCGGGTTCCCCTCGAGCCACCCAGGAGTGTCAGGGGGTGCCCATCTCCCCAGCACCCTTCCTTCCCTCGCAGCCCAAAGAAGCACAGGCACAGGCGGGCAGCAGGGAGCACTTTACCAAGCTGGCGAGATAAAAAGTACAACATTCGACAGATGGCACCTTGGCGGTCCCCACCCCGGGGCAGGTCTGTCCTGCCGGCAGGGCTATTCCCAGGACCCCCTGCCTTCTGCCTTCCCAGCAGAACAGCCGCAGCCAGAGGGAACGGGGAACAAGCGGCCAAGGACGAGCACTCAGCCAGGAAGAGCCCCATGAAGAGCATGTTCCTTCGGCCAGGGAAATTAGGATCTCCATCCCACGGCCAATCTCTATCACACAGCCAATCTCCATTCCACAGCCAGTCTCTGTCCCACTGTTGACTTCTGGCCCTCCTGGACATTTCCCCCCTGCAGCACTGGCCACTCCAGCTGCCAGTGGTGCTGGGGGTGTTGCAGGGGGGTTCCTGCCCTGTGCTTGTTCCCAGCCCCCTGTGCCGGCTCTGTCCCTGGTTTCCTGAGCAGTCATGTGCAAAATGTACCTGTCCCCAGAGCTTCCCAAACTGTGCCCTGGCCCCATCCTGTGCCAGCACCTTGCCACTGGCTGGGGCCATGGGATGGGGGTGAAATGTGGACATTCATTAGAGGTTTTTTGTGGGGGCGCTTTTTTTTTTCTTTTTTCTTTTTTCTTTTTTTTTTTCCTCCTGAGTTTCTCAGCCTGACTCTTAATTACAGGCTTAAATCTGCAGCCCTGGGAGAGGAGAGATGGGCGAGTACCAGTACAGAGGAGAGGGGAACCAACTGAAGCCTCAGCGGGATCAGATCCAGGGTGGGGGTAAGGATCAGGAAGCGTTTGCCCAGGCTGAGCTCCCCGGGGATGCAGAGTTCCTGGTGGGGCAGAGATTTCCAGTGCAGCCCAGGCCCCTTGGAGGGGCAGCTGAAGCACTGCTGTGGTGCCCTGCTGCTGCCTGGACCCACTGCACCGCTCCCCCCCTGCACAGGAGGGCTGGAGTGTGTGGAAATACATCAAGAAATCAAGCAGAAATTTCCCTAAACACCCTGTTTCCTTGTCAGCCACAGCTGGCCCTTCCTGTTTCTCTGGGTGCATGGCTGTGCTCATACTCACAGCTCATATTTCCTCCCCACACTATGGCCTCTGTTATTGGCTGCTGGGCCCCCATGCTGGAGCCAGGCCAGGAAGAGGCAGCTGCGGGTGAGGGGGATAAATCCCACCCAAAGATGTGCAAACCCTCCTCCGTGGCCCCATGCACGTGCCCTGATGGCACATGTCCCACTTGGCCTTGCTCAGCTCCCTGGTGGCAAATGGGCATGGGTGAGTGGTGGGCAACCCTGGGGGACCCAGGAGTCACCAGGGAGGTGGCTCAGGTGATGTCCATCTGGATTCCAGCCACCATCTTGGTAGCATCCCAGGACCTCCAGTGTCTGGGGCATCAGGAGAAGTTGTTGCCGAGTCTCTCAGGGAGATGCAGGAGGCAGAGCTGAGGATGAGCTTCCTTCTCATATCACAGCACCCCCATGGCCCCAGTCAGCAGCTGGGTGCAGGACCCCTGGTACGGGGGCTGGCAGAGAGTGGGGTGGCTGCCAGACCCCTGTGCAGTGAGGCCAGAGGTCTGGCAGTGGAGGTGACCCTGGGGTTTGTTTTTGGACTGAGAGCTGAGGAGATCCAAAATGCAGCATTTTGGGGGCTTTCAGGGGGTGGGGGTTTGGCTTGAGGTGGTGGTGCTGGCTGCGGACACTGGGTGCCAGTTCCCTGTGTGACAGGGAGGATGCTCAGGGCAATGACAGGGAACCTCCTGTGACTCTTCGAAAGCAACCGCAGATCCAGCTGAACCCCTGGCGTCTTCCCGAAGTGCATCTGCGTGTCCAGCTCAATTCAACCAGGGTATCTCTGCATGGGAAACTCAAGGTACAATGTCAAAGGGAAGAGAATCAAACATCACCACCACTGTGCATTAGAAAAGCTGTTTAAAGTACCACATGCCGAAGGGACCAGAGAGTCTCAAGCTGCTTCGCTGCAGGCATGGGGCGACAGCGGGGGCTGTGATCCTGTTCTGCTTCCTGGGCAGGAGCCTTCAAGCCCAGGAGCCAGCTCAGCCAGGGCCGGTTCCAGCCGCTTCCCTCATGGGAAGGACACAGAGTCATGAGGGCTTGGGCTCCAGCCACTGCCGCTCTGCCAGCAGCTCTCCAAATAAGGAAAAAAAGCAGAACCCCCCAGCAGGATACAGGGGCTCCCCCATGACCAGGGCAGTGTTTTGCAGCAGCACTCCCATTGCTGCCCCTCCAGCTGGAGGGGCCCCTGCATAGTCAGGGCTGGCTTCTGGGGCTGTTTGCACTGTCCAGCTCAGGGGCAAACTCTGTGATGACCCTGCGGGCCAGTGGGTTTGTGGTCTTAAGCAGTTCAGCAGCAGATGGCCGAGTACCAGGGCTGGTTTTGCTGCTCTTCTTCTGGAGCAGGGCTTTAAAATCCTCATTCCTGCTGGAAGACTTCCCACTGCTGCCCGCTGCTGCCAGGGACTCGCCAGCTGGGGAGCCTGAAGTCTTTACAGGTGAGTGGGAGGTGGGTCGGCTGCTGAAGGTGTCACCAGGCTCTTTCCTCCCCAAGACCTTCCTCTTCGACCTAGGCATCAAAGAAACATGGGTGGGAGCAGTCTGGGGCAGGGGTGAGGTCCCAGAGTGAGGGGCATGGTAGTGCCCAGCCTGCTCTGCTGGCTGCTCTGCTCATGACAACATGAGCATGGCAGGTGGTGCTCCTGGCAGGTAGGACTAATCTAGACCTCCCTGCTGGTTGCGCTCTGCTCAAGGCAGCAGCAACCACGCTGTCTCCAAGGATGAACATTGGCCCCAGTATGGAAAATGGAGGTGGTGGGGGAACACTACACCCAGAGCTGTGACAGCGGTGGGACGCAGTGGGCGCAGGGGCTGTCCCCTCCAGTGCATGCACCAGCCTTACCTGTGGATCACTGTGAAGAGATCCTCTGTGGTGCGGGACATTGTGAACACCTCATCGTCCTCCTCCACAATGGACTCGGCCGTCTTGTCGCTGGCAAAGTTCTTCTCCTCCGTGCTGGCTTCTGCTGAGCTGCCTGTGGGCAGTGAGAAGACAGGAGTGAATCCCCTGTGCAGCATGAGGAACCCTTATCCCTGGGGTGATCCCACCATAAGGGTGGGGAGACTCTCACCTTGCTCTGAGGCAGGCTCACTGGCAGGCTCGCTGGTGGGCTGCCAGCCTGTAGTGCCTACAGCCTTGGGGGACGGCAGATCCTCTGTGTCACGGTTGCAGCAGGTGGGGTCAGTGTCCAGCGTGATGATGGGGCTGGGGGTGGGTGGCAGGTCCCCCACACCAGCTCCCTGCTGTGCCAGGGCTGGCATGAGCGGCAGGTACAGCACACTGGGCTTTTTGGGCACTGGTGGCGGCACCTTGGCCTTCCTGCGCTCCCCCTTGGCACCACTCCGCTCTGGCCGCAGCTCGTCCAGGCTGCCCTGCGAGAGCCGCCGGGGCCCCACCGGGGTCAGGGACAAGTGGGGCTCCCCCACACCCCTCCTCAGCTCCCCTCTCCGCAGCACCACGACGGCATCCTGTGCCAGCCCCTTCTCCTTGGTGGCAGTGCCTGGTAGGGATTTGGGGGACAGGGGACCCTCTTCCCGCAGAACTGGGGGCTTGGGCAGGATGCATGGGGGGCGCCTGGCCAGTGGTGGCTTCTCTGCCACAGGTGGCTTCACTTTCCTCTCCGGCCCTGGGCAGGGGACGTGTGCCGGCTCCTCAGTGTGCTCTGGGCAATCAGTGTTGTCTTCTGGCTCTGAGCGGCTGATGGAGCGGAGGCGAACGGAGCGCAGGTCGGACTGTGTCACCACAGGCATGATGGGTGTGATGGGACTGGTCTTCTGGGCCAACTTGGTGCCAAAGGTGGAGTCAGAGTGGTGCCGGCTGACCTTTGTCTTCCCCTTCAGGGAGATCTTCAGCCCTGAGAGGTCAAGGTGGGCAGGTGGAGTCATTGGGAGGTCGAAGGACAGCTTGCCCTTGGGGCTCCTCTCCATGGGGGACGTGGGGGGCAGAGAGGATTTTCTCTCGGGGACCAGCGGCCTCACACGCACCTGGTGTGGGGAGTGCCCGAGGATGGTGGAGGTGGGTATGGTGGGGGTTGGGGTCTCTGACTGACTGGAGTACCCGCTGGATGGGGACATCAGCCCTGTGGGCCTGCCTGGTGAGGCGGTCTTGATATCTGCCTCAGCAGAGAGCTGGGAAGGCGTCGTGGCCCTGGAGACTGAAGGGGACACCAGGGACTCAGAGCTGCCTCGTGTCTTGGCACACTCAATGGCTGTGGTCCCTGTGGTTGTGCTTGAGCCAGAGAGGGACTGGTAGGGATCGCTGCTGGCTCTCCAGTCTGTGAGATGCCACTGGTGGGGGGCAGCTGTGCTGTTGGGCTCCCTGCCTGCACTCCCCTGGGAGGTGGTGTGCACCAGCTGGTGACCCTGGAGCTCTGGTGGGAGGCACAGGCTCTTGGGCCGCTGGTCCTTGGGCAGTGCTGCACTGAGCCCCACGTCACTGTTGTGCCCCTCTTTGATCAGCGAGACGCTGCGTGTGGGTGGTGAGGGCTTCTTCTTGGCCTTCTTTAGGGAGATACTCTTGGAGCGCCGCCGCTGCTGCTGCCCCTCAGGCTCCAGCCCCAGGGAGATGTTGTCAGTGCTGGTGCTGCCCTCGGAGCTGGCACTGGGGTAGCCCAAGGCAAAATTGGTGCTGCCCCGCCGGGTCTCAGCATATGCAATGTCCACAGAGCAGAGGGACCCCGAGTCAGTAGGCACCGACAGTGACCGTTCACGGAATCGGCACCCTGCCTGCTCCACCTCCAGCTGCACCGGCCCTGCTGCTGGCTCCAGCTCCTCTCGGCTTCCCGGCAAGAAATTCCCCTTGGCTCCCTGGATGTGCGCAGAGCTGGTGGAGGAAGCAGGCACTGGGCCAGAGAAGAAGCTGGGCCCATTGCTGTCTATGTGCTCTTCTGTGGCAATGAAGAAGGAGGTGGAGGTGGCAGGTGAACCTGGGCTAGGCGATGGGATGGATCCGCCTGGTGAGGTGCAGGTGGGCCCCTTGCCTGGGCCAGTGGTGAGGCTGCGGGGACTCCCATAACCCAGGGGGCTCCAGGGTGGGGAAAAAAGGGTTCCCTGTGTCCCATTGCAGGCACTGGCACAAGGTTTGGCTGCCCCATCCATGGCAGCAGTTGGCTGGCAGCAGCGAGCCCCGAGGTCACTGAAGGTCTTCCTCAGTGGGGCTGAGAGGGGCGGACAAGGGCTGATCTCCTGGGGCGTCGTCCCCCCACTCGTGGTCTCAGGCATGAAGCTGCAGGACAGGGACTCAGCGATGGGTGTGTGTGTGCTGGATGTGGGGCCGTTGGCACTGCCTGTGGGGAGAGACAGAGCCTGGTGACCCCATCCTGCCTCACTCACAAGGCACACGGCCCTGCCCTGCATGCTGTCCCAGCCCGTGGCTTGAGGCTGCACCTCTGCCCAGTCATAAAATGTGGATCTGTTGGCTGGAATGTGCCAAGGACAAATCAGCAGCCATAGCAGGAGGCTCTACCCATGGGGACATCTGTCCCATGGCAACCAAAGTGGTGCCCTGGTGCTGCTCCATGGGACACAGGTAGGGTTCAGAAAGAGCCAGGTCAGACACTGGAACAGGGAGGGACATGGTGCCTCACAGTGCCACCCCATCACAGCACAGCCAGGATGGGGAAAGAGCCAGCAGCCCCGCTCTGAACACCCCCAGCAGACAGGGATGCTCAAGGCTGTGGTGGGCTGAGATCTGATTGACTCCAAAGGAGGAGCCATGACAAGTTGATGGTCTGACCACTGTCATGGGAAGAAACCTTCCTCCTACCCTGTGAAAACTGCCTTGGAGCAGCTGGTGCCATGGCTTTTCCCCTTGTCCCTACCTGCCTCCACAGAGAGGTTGGCTCTGATTTCTCTACACCTTCCACAGGGGATAGCAGGACCGAGCCCCTGAGCCACAGTGGCTGCTGTTCCCAAGGGTCCACTGCCAGCCTGGAAGCTCCAGGCACTCTTACATGCACACCCTTGGCACTGGCATGGCCAGCTCACCAGCTCACGTGCCCCACAGCCACGGCACCCTGTGACAGGGTCTACCCCTGGGGAAGGTGGGCACATGGAACTGTCAGAGCCGAGGCTGGGTGACTCCTGTCTCAGAACTCTAAGTCAGGATGAAGGGGCTGTCCCTGATGCCATGCCAGCCCCAGGCCAGCCCAGTGTCACCAGTGTGCCCAGCACTTCGGTGCATTTGGAGGGTGCAGAGTCAGTGCGGTGACTGCACCTCCCTGCAGTCAGGGTGTCCCCAGGAGCCCATCTTGTGCCTGGGCTGGCTGCCAGCCCCAGGATGGCTGTGTCACCATCAGGGCAGCTCTGGGGGGTGCCAGCCCTGCCCGGGTGCTGCCTGCATGGTTCTTGCCATCACCTTGGTCTCGCAGGGACAGGCTAGGGAATCCAATAATGGTCCGTCTGCGCCGCAGGGTGGACTTTGGGTTCATCGCGGTCTCTGTGTTAAACAGGGAATGACGAGCACTCGCGTGCCTAGCAAAGTACTGCCCTGTAGCCAAAACAAACAGCAGTATGCCAGGTGCTGGGAGCTGCTGCCGGGCTGGGAGCTCGGCCCCCTCCCTCACCCATGTTCTCTGCATGTCTCCAGCCTGGGATGGTGACACAGGTGGGAGTGTGGGATGCAGTAGGATGGTGTGAGCCATGTGAGGTGAGCACAGGGGAGATGGAGGCACAGTGGGAATGCTGCAGATGGAGGTGGGATGGATGGAAAGCTATGGAGACCGGCCCTGCGTGACAGGTACTGGTCTGTGCTGGTGAGGCCAGATCCCATACCACTGTGCAGAACCAGACTGGGGATTGGGCACATGAGACATGGACAGGGAGAGGGACCAGTGTGGCCCTGTCACAGCTCTCCATAATGGAGGGAAAGGACAGACACCTCTGCCCTTCAGAAGGGTGCCTCACCCAACCACCAGCCCCAGACTCTGACCTGGGCCAGAGTGTGGCACCTGTGTCTGCAAGGACTGGGCAGGACCATACTGCTGGAGGCTGCAGCCCTGAGAGGATGAGCAGGTGGACAGACAGAGGAGACAGGTGAGACAGGCTGGGTGCATGGCATGTGGTGAGAGCCCAGGTGACAACAGACCTGGCTGGCTGGGCATGACATCAGGGATGAGACCTGCCAGCAGCATGGCCAGCGGACCAGATGCACAAAGCTGCAGATAGCACAAGAGATGTCTGGGAGTGATGACAGCATGGCCCTGCTGTCCCCTCTCTGCCCTGGTGCCTACCTAACCCACAGAAACACAGCTTGCAGCCACAGCCCCCTCCAACCACCCGCACTCTGCCCCAGATGGCTGCTGGGGCGCATCTCTGCCTGCACCCTGTGTACCCTCACCGCGCCATGGGATGCTGCCTACCAGAGACATTGATGGGGACAATGTTGGTCTGGATGGAGCCAGGCTGGTGCCACTGCTTTTCCTCCATGGGGGGCAGGGGGAAGGCCCTGGGCCAAGGGGGCTGCTTGTCCGGGCTGGTGGGGAGGCTCAGGGAGGTGTCAGGAGGCTGAGCACCGAGCACAGTGCTGCTGGTGCTCTCCTCTTCAGCTGCTCGCGGGCTTGGGGACTGTGGGAATAAAGGCATGTCAGCCACTAAACGGACAAGGGTGGAACACAGAGACTTGCTGCCCACCCTGCCACCCCAGAACTCACCATAAGCACAAACTCAAGGCGCTTGGCAGGTGGGGCTTGAGGTGACGGTTCAGGGGAGGTGTCGGAGGGCAGGTGACCAGCAGCACGGAACGTCTGCCCGGTGACCCTGCTCTCGGTGTACTGCTCCTCATACTCCTCTGCAAGAAAAACAGCACCTGGGACCCTGCTCCTGCTGCCAGATCCCGGTGCAGGGGGCATGTGAAGGGATGGTGACTGTCCCTCTCTGGCTGTCCCCAGCCTAGCTGGCCATGCCTGCTAAGGACAGACAGCTCAGAAGGTAAGGAAGGGAGACCCCCAAGGAGGGTCTAGGGGAACTGAAGAAGCACAAAGATCCCAGCAGCTGGCCCCACTCCTCCCGGGGCGCAGTCAGGGGATGCAGTCAGTGGGTCTCGGTGGGGACAGCCAGGAACTCAGTGTGTCCCCATCCTGTAATTGTTGAGCTAATTAATGCTGGTGGCTGCGGACTGGCGGAAAGCAGGGCTGCTCAGGCTGACTTAATGAGATTACAAGCTTTCGGATGGCTGGGCTGCTGATCTCATCTGATGCCTGAGGAGCATCAGAGCCAGGGCCACGTGACAGCCTGGGCCGGAGATAGGAAGGAAACAAAATCACTGGCCACGTTGATCCAGTTAGGCAAATCTGTGGCAGGTCCCTGAGACCCTTATGAGAACTGTGTTGTGCTGGGGCTCGTGGGTGCCCTGGTGGCCCCACTGGCCTCAGCGGCCCCAGCAGGCAATCCTGGTCCCAGTTGCTTTGGCACTGCAGCAGTGACTTGGGAGCAGAGATCAGTGAGGGGGCTACTGGAGGCTGCGACCCCAAGGACCCAACTCCTGCAGCCAGGTGAGGTCCAAAGAGTGGCTCAGACATGCGTGTGGGAAATGAGCTCATGGTCTCATTGTGGTCACCTAGCCCAGGCAGCACCCAGCCACCACCCTCACCCAGCCCATCCCAGCCCCTCTCCTTGCTACCTTGCAGCAAGCTCTGGAGGTTGAGCTGGGCCTCCTGGTGCAGCTGCTCCATGCCTGGTGGGCGCCCAGCTGCCAGGAAGACGTTCACAGGCTGCTGCCATGGCAGCTTGGCGGGGGCGGTTTTCTTACTCTCGAGGTCCAGGTTAGAGGTGGCTGCAGGCAGGAGAGAGTGGGGTCAGAGGCAGGTGGGGAGTGGCTTCCCTGCAGGTGCTGCTGTGGGATAACACTGTGCTAGCACAGTGCTCATCCCACCCCAGGTCTCCAGGAATGCCAGGATGTGGCTGCATCGCACTCTGGCAGGCTGCTGACTGCTGGGAACAGCCCTTATTGCCGCCACCACTTTGGGGGCTGGACACTGTCCCTGAGGGCTGACAAGAAGGGAGCTGCCTGAAATCGGGGA
Source organism: Hylia prasina (assembly GCA_013397195.1). Classification (NCBI taxonomy): domain Eukaryota; kingdom Metazoa; phylum Chordata; class Aves; order Passeriformes; family Sylviidae; genus Hylia; species Hylia prasina. Next base: position 87,139 of record VYXD01015938.1, read on the forward strand.
AGGAAGCCAGCCCTGCCACCCATGCCTAACCGCGCCCGGGTGCAGGAAATGCTGCACACTCTGGTGGAGCAACACCCTGAGTATGGAGGAGCAGAAGTTGCAACTGAAGGGCAGGAGCCAGGGACCTGTTGCTTCCATTGCACTGCAGCTTGGGGCTCACACGCCGTGCCCTGGTGTGGACACCCCGGAAGCTCTCCAAGGAAAGAAACCTCTGTGAGGACTGCTCAGACCCTCTGAAACACCCTGATGGATGGAAAAGTCCTTGGGAGCAGAATCTGGGCTCAGCAGTGAACTGGCCCTGTGGGGAGCTGAGCGCTGCTCCCACAAACAGGCTTTGCCATGGGAACACCGCAGCCCGGGCTGCACTGCTCTGATAGGATGTGGGTTTGTACCCAGCACGGATTCAAGGGAGTGCCAGCACTGGCACATTGCCTCCAAGGGCATCCACGTCCTGGCAGGCACACAGCGGGTCTCTGTGAGCTTTATACAGGGATATCACACAGAATCACAGAATCATTAGGTTGGAAGAGACCTTCAAGATCATTGAGCCCAACCCATGCTCTAACACCTCAACTAGATCATGGCACCAAGTGCCACATCCAGTCTTTTTTTAAACACATCCAGGGATGGTGACTCCACCACTTCCCCAGGCAGACCATTCCAGTACTTTATCACTCTTTCTGTGAAAAACTTTTTCCTAATATCCAACCTATATCTCCCTTGACGCAGCTTGAGACTGTCCTCTTGTTCTGTCAGTTGTTGCCTGGAGAAAGAGACCAATCCCCACCTGAGCACAGACACCCTTCAGGAAGTTGTAGAGAGTGATAAGGTCACCTCTGAGTCTCCTTTTCTCCAGGCTAAACAACCCCAGCTCCCTCAGTCGTTCTTCATACGGCTTGTGTGCCAAGCCCCTCAGCAGCCTCGTTGCCTCCTCTGGACANTTAGTCTATAACGTTGCAAGGGGTTATTGTGGCCAAAGTGCAGGACTCGGCACTTGGACTTATTAAACTTCATCCTATTGGACTCTGCCCATCCATTCAACCGTTCCAAGTCTCTCTGCAAAGCCTTCCGGCCTTCCAACCCATCAACACATGCTCCCAGCTTAGTGTCATCTGCAAATTTACTAATGAAAGATTCAATACCTTCATCCATATCGTCGATAAAAATATTGAATAGAGCTGGCCCCAGCACAGACCCCTGAGGGACACCACTGGTGACTGGCCACCAGCTGGATGCAGCACCGTTCACCACCACTCTCTGGGCCCGACCAGGGTCTTATTGCTGGGAATTTAGGGCTCATTCTCCACTGCATGGCCCCTGTTCCCATCCCCATCAGTTGAGATACTGATTACCAGTGTGACAAACATTTCCCCTCTGCCACCAGCAATGTAGTGCCCAGCCCCAGGAACACACCACTGCCCTGCTGCCAAAGCCTGCTCCGTGCCAGGCCCCAGCTGAGGCAGCGGAAGCAATCCATGTACCTGCAAAAGGGAATGGCCCCAAAACAGGCGTGGGATCCCCAGTACAAGCCACATTTCCCTCTGCCCCCAGTGGTCAGGCAGCTGTGACCCAGCTCATCGGCACTGCATCATGAGCATGCCCCCTGCCCCCAGGTAGCTTCCTGCCCCCAGATGCCCTCCTGCCTACAACACTCCTGTGCCCCTGGGTGCCCTCATGCCCACCCTTCCCCCAGCTGATGGAGCCTGCACAACGCCCAGCACCCCAAAACAAGGTGTCATGTCCCCAGCCTAGTTACTTTTATAATTTGTTTCCATAACGACAGGCCTTAACACCAGATTTTTTTCCTTTTTTTTTTTCCCTTCTTCCTCCTCTAAATAATTTGACTTGTTTCCATATCAACCAGGAGGTATTGGGGTGCATGTGTGCATCTCTGTGCCATGCACAGGGCAAGCTTAGGCATCTCCCCCAAACCCTTACACACAGTGCCAGGGGCAGAAACCACACCTTCACCTCTGCAGACCCCAGACCCCAGAACATGCTGTAGCTGGTAAGGTGGGGGATCCAAAGCTGCCCTGTCATTTCTGAGAACACCCCAAGCGTGCATCCCAAATCCTGGCTTGCTGCACCCACTACCTGGCTCACACAGCCCCAGCCTTTGGCCTCAGCACAGCTGATGCTCCTCATCTTCTGCCCATATATCCCCCTGCAGCCACACCCCACCAAGGACTCAGGAACATCCTGAGCAGCCCCAGCAGCTTTCCATGCCCCTGCCGCCCTCACCAGAATACGGGAGCTCACCTCTGCACCTCGGCCCTGCTGCTGAGTCACCCCTGACACCCACCCCGGGTGCTGACCACGTGGGCAAACCACAACACCAACCCCTGGGCCTGGCGGAAACGTGGCAGCACCCACGCCCAGCACCCCGCCCTGCCACGGGGGCAGCTTAGGCCAGAAAGGGAACCCGCAGTACCGGGGGTCCTCCCCCGTGGAGCTTCCCCCTCTTTGCTGACAAGTGCTCATTTGGGACTGTGAGTGATACCGTGCAGTCCTGAGCCAGTGTGAGCTGTGGTGCAGGCACTGCTGAGCTCCTGCTGCCGCCAAGTTGCTGGCATCACCAAGGCATAGGCATTGTGCATTCCATCTCCCCAGATGGGGAGAAGGGGTGGAGGCAAGAATGGATGAGCTGAGCACTCTCCTGGCACCCAGATGCCCCAAACTTGCACTGCAAGGACAGCACTGTGCCAGACTGAGCAGCACCCTGAGGCTTTGGCTCCCTGGGAGAAGCCACTCTGAGGGTGTTTTGGGAGTAGCACTCCCAGCCCAGCACTGCACGGCAGCTTGGCGACGGGGTGTAAGGAGCTGGCAGTCCTGAGTCAGTGCCACTGCCAAAGTGCTCCCAAGGGACAGGCAGTATTTGATAGCAGCCTGATGCAGGCTCAGTACAAGGGCAGGTTTTAAGTGTCCAAGGAAGGCCAGCTGCCACCCCCATCTGTGGGCACAGGATGCCCCAGCCAAACAGGAGTGTCCGGCAGGAGGACACAGCAGCTGGCCGGGATAGTGCAGCTGAGCTGAGCCAATGCCCTTGGCTGTGACCCTCCTGCCACGCTTATCAGAGACAAGCTCAGAGCACAAAATACCTCTGAGGGGCTCCAATTCCATGGCGAATGCCTGTGGGAGACAAAGAGCATCCTGGGACAGCAGAGCCAGAGGGAGAGCTCCATCCCACCAACGCCAGTGGTCTCGACCTGATCCTAGCCAGCCTTGCTGCTGAGGGAAACTGAGGAATGGCTGGTGGGGGGTTCACCATGCTCCCTGCTGGCACCAGGTCCCCTCTCCTGGCCCCAGGACATGCGGAGAGGAGCAGGCAGCATCTCCTACTCTGCCTGCCGATGGACATCTGCCTGGGATGTTCCCAGAGTCAGCACCATCAGCTGCAGTGGATGCTGCAGCCTCAGAGTCCTGCTGAGCATGAGCCAGTGTCCAGGCTCAGGGTGTTGTGGCCATGGTGGGTACATAGGGACTGAGATGGAATTCCAGAGAAGTTCACTTGAAGAGGAGCTGAGCTCCACTCTCTCTTGCAGAAATAGCATCCCTGCAGGACTCCCAAACCCTCAGTATCTCCTGAGTCACCCCTGCTCCATGCCAGCATCCCTACTCACCCACAGCCCATGCATCCCGAATCCACAGGGAGATATTTGACAGAGCCATCAGAGCTGTTTCAATTCAGGCCGAAGCTCCTGTGAGACGATGCCTCTCACTTGAATTCGCCGCCAAATTCTCCCTCTCAGGCTTGCTCCCCACGCGCAGGAGATGCCGGGGGTGCATCTGGAGCCGCTCGGACCCTCTCTGCCAGCGTGGAGTACCGGCAGGAATGATGTAACGGCAGCAGCAGGCGATGCGCCATCAGCAGAGCAGCCATGGCAACGGGTACAGGCACAGTGGCAGCTACCGCCGCCGGTCTGGAGCACCGAGCACACCAGAGGGCGAGGGCAGTGAACCTGGGGACCGAGACTGATCCTGAGAGCAGCCCGAGCTCACTGGCCAGAGCTGTGTGCCGCAGTGCCAGGACTGCTTGCCACTGGCTTCAAGAGAGTGCTGTGGCCTGCCCTTGATCCAGGACTGCTCGCTGTTAGCGTGTGTGGCTTGGGGATATTCCTGTGTATAAGCCAGGCACATGCTGTTCCACAGCTAGTGTAGAGGAAGTGAAAAGAGCACACAGAGGGAGCTGGCAGTGGCCGCAGAAACACCTCCTGTCCCAAGCTCACCCCCTGCCGAACCGGACTTGCCGGACCAGCTCCCTGCGGGACGTAGAGCTGCGTCCATGTGCATGGCAGCCCCAGGGCCAGATGCCCACCCAGGTCTGAATGAAATCCTGAAGTGACACCCTGCTGACACCCCTAGGCCCAGTGCCACAAGGCAGCAGTGCTCACTGAACAGATCTGCCCTGTAAGCCTCTTGCACATGCTGCGCCTGGGATGAGCCCTCACTGGAAAAGCCAAGAGTCTGTGCACTGTCCAAATCTGACCCTCTCCAGGACACCTCCACTGGCACATGTCTGGTGGCATAGCTCCAATCCCCCAGGGAGGCAGGGCCACCTGCACAGGTGTCTGACCTGCTAGTGGTTGGGGCGAGAAGCCTTTCAGGGGTGCCATGTCCAGACCCCAGCTTGGCCATGCCAGGACCCTTGTACAGCACATCCCCATGCTCCCACGCAGGTGCCTAGAAGGACCAGAGGCACTGGGAAACAAATGTCTCAACACACCAGATCTGCTAGAGGTTTTTGGCTCTTCCAAGCTCCCTGTTTAACAAGGAATCAACTGATTTTTGTGCTGATGGGAGATAAGGGCACTGCAGAAGTTGCTGGTGGCAGGGCAGATTTGACAGCTGTGGCAGTCCCTCAGCTCATGGGGAGAAGGCTGGTTTATGTGAGTTCTCTATGAAAACCACTAGCAGCAAACCAGTCAATAATATCCCTGTCCATTGGCAGGACTCAGAGTTGCAGTGTGCATTTGGCCCCAGCAGCACAATGGGCCCTGGTCAGGGAGTTTTGGCAGGAGGGGAGGTATGTGTGCTGCAGGATTTGGCCAGTGAAGCTGGCCCAGGAGGAGCCCGGTGTGCCATCCACCCGTGCTGGGCGGATGGGAACCATGGGACCATGCCAGCCAAGGTGGACTCAGGCTGCTCCTGACAAGGGCTGAGATTCACTGCTCCCAGGCCCAGAGCAACAGCACTGGGGCAGGCACTGAAGCCCTGGAGTCTGGCTGGACCCAAATTCCTGCACCAAGCCCTCCACCATGCAGTAAGACTTGTGCCCAGAGCCCTCTCCCAGCCCTGCCATGGCTCCCTGACAGCCTCCTCATACTGCAACCCTCACCCTCCCATGCTTCCCAGCAAAAGTCCAGGCACAAATCTTTCCTGAGAGCCTCAGGAAATCTGGCACAGCAACCTGTCAGACCCAGCTGGTCCTGGAAGCCCAACATTGCAGTGTCATGGCCAAAGGAACCACTGGGCACAGGGTAGCTATAGCCAGCTGCCCACCAGCCTTCCCACGGTGATGTCCCCAGCCTGGCTGGGACTGTTCAGTGGCACATGGAAGCCCAGGCAGTGCTCACCACTCTGCCCAGTGCAGGCTGCCTGTGCCAGAGTCTGCTTCCAGAGGGGTCCTTCCAGGAAAGCACAGCTTCCCCTGTGCCCGGCTGGTTTTACACTCCGCGGGGCCAGGACAATGTGAGGAAGTCGCCTGAGAGGGGAATGTGGCCAGAGGTCCTGGGACAAAGGAGCCTGAGACCTGAAATCAGCTACAGCAGGAGCAAGAGCAGTGACAACAGCGAGGGTCCTGGGTGTCTGTGATGTTTGTGTCGAGCCACGGTCCATGGTCCCACCTCCTGCTGCCACCAGCACATGCAAGCTGCCAGGAAGGCACAGTACCACCAGGACAGGCAGGATCTGTCGCCACAAGACTGATGAGTGGTCAGTGGGACATATGGGCTGGATGTCCCTGTCTTTCTCTTGCTTTGTCAGAGCAAGGACACCTGATTCGGCTGGGGAATGGCAGAAGGATTTAAAAGGGATAGGAACTCTCCACAGCTCAGGTCAGTCTGGGAAAGGTAGCACAAGACTGATACTGCTGGACAGCCCCGACCCCGGGGGCTATTGCGTGGCCTCCAGAGGGTCTGTGCCCAAGAGCCACCCCCAGCCCAGGGTCCTGTCCTGCAGAGTGAGCAGTGCCTGCAGATCCCACCACCCTCACTACCCACCTCAGCCCTGCCCTGCTGTCTGCCTTACCTGCCCGGTGCCAGGGTGCCAGGAGCCACTCCACCTTGGCCATGGCTGTGAGTGCCAGGGGAGGCCTCTCGGTCCGGCCACCCAGGAGCTCCTTCCTCAAGCCAGGCCGAGAGCACTGAGCTTCCCCCGTCCTCGCTGCCTCCAGCTCCAGCAGGGAGAGGAAGCGACCAGGAACTGGCTGTTTGAGTCAGCGCCACAGCCCATTGTCCTGGCCCCGGCCCCTCTTCCTTCCCTGGGGAAGGATGGTGGAGGGAATGTGGCTCTGCATAGCCCATCCCACATCCACCCGCCCTCACGGCAGGTCACTCAGGAATGCACATCCCTCCACGTGCACCTGGAGAGGGATGCTAGAGCCAGGACAGGCTGGGCTCCCTGAGCTGCACAGGGTCACGCAACCAAAATATCCCCCCAGCTGTGGCTAGAGCACCATCTGAGAGTGGTGGGTGACCTGGGGAGACACAGCATGTGGGGGCTTGTCCTCCCAGAAGAGCACGGTTGTTCCTACATGGAGTAACCACAGGACTCCTTGTGGGGAAACCAGCACCTGGAGCCTGTGGCTGCCTCCCGCCCAGCTGAGCCACTGCCTGCCAGCTCCCCCAATCCTTACAGCTAACAAAACCAGGTGCCCTTCTGAACCCCCTGGCTCTGACCTGGGAGCTGCCAGAGCTCCCAGAGCTTTGTCTCACTTCAGCTCTTTCCGAAGCCTGGAGCAAAGGCTCCTCGGGGACCAGTTTCCCAGTGCCCCAGGGCTTTGTAAAGCTGAGCTGGCTTCTCCCAGAGGATGGAGGCTCCTGGGACCCAGGGCTGCAGCAGAGTCAAGAATGCTGCCCCAAGCGCAGACTTCATTCAGGAATATCCCACACCACCAGTGACCCGCACCCAGCACAGGGCTGCTTCCTTATGGAGCCTGAGCTCCTTCCCCTTGGCAGATAAGCCCCAGCCTGGACCTGCTGCCGCCTCTCTGCATGGAAGCCTGCTCAGCATGTGCAACTGCTCAGGAATCCCCCAGGCACTGAGGTCCCGGCAGCCCTGTGTCCAAGTATTTTCTCAAGCTTACACCCAAGATGAGTTTAGGGCCATGCAGTGCCAAATCCCACACTTCCCTGCCCCCAGCAGCCTTTCCAGGGAAACCAGGCACCTGAGGGAGAACTGCTGGAGGTCACCAGGCTGGTGTGGAACTGTCACCTGAGGACAGAGATGAACCAGCTCTGGCCAGGGCCTGGCCCCACAATCCTCCTTGGGCCCTTCCCAGAGCTCCAAGAATTCTTTGACAATTCTGAAGTGGGATTACATCTCCCTCTGAGTGGCACCAGCTGGGAGAGGCAGGCAGGGAGCAGAGCAGCATCCGATGGTCCAGGCACTGCTCATCTTCCATGCCTGCGAACGGGAGCCAAGGGCACTGTGCTGGGTAGTGGCTGGCACAGCATCCCTCATCCCCCAGGACCTGCAGGCAGGGGACCTGTGCATTAGCATCTCCCCCGGCCAGCATCCTGTGGTCCCTCTGAGTCCTACAGTCCACTCACTGCCCACTTCCCATGCCCCCAAGTGGGGAGCCAAGGGTGATGTGATGGATACCAACCAGCCCATATCTCTCACCCCCTCCGACCTGCAGCTCAGCCTCTCTCCTGGTCCCCTCCTGCACAACCTGAAGTTCTTGTGCCCATTTTGGTGCTTTGCACCCACTGCTACAACAGCGGTTTGCAAAATTAGACAGCGTCAGGTTGTGCTGCCACCCTCTCTGCCCACTGATTATTAAGCTGTGACAGTCATTTGGGCTGTGACAAGCAGTCCTCATTCTCCTGCAGTTTCTAAGCAATCTTCCTGAGGTCTCTCCCAGGGCTGGAAGTTTCCTGCTGCTGCCCACACTGCTGTGTCCCGCTCGCAAGCCAGCAGGCAGGGAAAAGGCGGCAGGAGCTGGGGCCAGCAGAGCCCAGCATGCGGCACTCTGGGACTCCAGGGCTCTAATGGGCCTGGCGCCAGGAGTTGTGGCAGACCCCAGCTCCCAGCTCTTCTGGCATTCCCAGGAGCTGGGCTGGAAAAAGAGCTGGAGCATTGGGGAGGGCTGCTGAACTGCCTGGACCAGCTACATGGGGGACAAAGGAGTGACCAGACAGGTCCTGCTTGTCTGACCCTGCTTCCTCAGAGGGCACCTGCCCTCACTGCCTGCTCCCAGCACCAGGTGAGTCCTCTGCTCCCTCTGCTCTCCCTCAAAAATCTCCCTGCACAGCTGCAGGGCCGTCCACCTCCCCAAGATTGTTTGTGGTACAAGAGCCCCCAAACACCCACCACCACTGCGATGTGTGGGAGAAGGGAGCTGGGGTGCGGGGGCTGTACAGGCACTGGGCTCCCTGCCTGGGCGGGGGGTGGGGGGGGGCAGCTCTGGGAACAGCAACTACAGGGGCACCCCACTGCCAGGGGCTGGCTCCCCATACCTTGGGGCTGCATCCCTGTCTCCAGGGCTGACTCCCCACTGCCTGGGCTGCAGCCCCACGCCAAGCACTTGCTTCCCACACCTTGAGACTCGATTCCCATGCCCAGGACTGGATCCCCACTGCCCAGGCTGGCTCCCCACACCTTGGGGCCGGATCCCTGTGCCCAGGGCTGGCTCCCTGTAATCCGGGGCTGGCTC
>VYXD01015938.1:96238-106574 GCA_013397195.1 Hylia prasina
GCCTCGGGAATACCGGGATGATGGGGATAGGGGGGGGAGATTTGGACTGGGGAGTACTGGGGTGATGGGGATGGCGATACCGGGGCTGGGCGGCATCCCCCGAGGAGATAGGGGTATCAGGGTGACTATGGGCCGGGGCCAGGCACCCTCAGACCACTAGTGTGGGGATACCAGGGCTGGACAGCCCCCAGGGTGAGCGGATTGGGTTGGGGACCTTCGGGCTGTGTATCCCCTGCGGAGTTGTCTGGTTTAGGGATGAGCGGAGGGGGTCCTGGGGCTGGACAGCCACCGGGTGGGGGGGGTAAGGGAGTGCCAGGGCTGGGGCCCCCTGAGGCAGTGGGTCTGTGTGTGAGGTCCTGGGGCTGTGCACACCAGGGATGTTGGGGCTGGGTGGGGACCCCAATGCTCGCTCTGTGGGGTTGAGTGGCTGAGCAGGGGATGGAAGGATTCAAGGGGCTGAAGGACCTCTGACTCGAGGCAGAGGTCAGCTCCAAGAGCCCCTGGAGCCATGCACAGAGGGAAATGGGAGGTGTGGGAAGAGCTTTGGGGCTGGGTTTTGTCATGAACCCTGTGTGAGAGCTGCAGGACATTGCAAGAGCCAGGCCTGGGGGTGATGTCATGTCAGGTAGGAGAAACAGGGCCATCTCTGTCTGCCAGTGCCTCCAAGGTTCTCATTCCTGGCATTGAGTGTCCTGGGCAGTACCATGACTGCACAAAGCTCGGCTGCATGCTGGGGCCCCCAGGAGTCTTGGATCAGCTACTGACCTTGGCTTTCTTCCCCTGGCCCAAACCTCATCATATCCCTCTCATGGGGAAAAAACTCCTTCCCAGAGTGGGGAAACCTGTCCAGCATGCCAAGACCTCCCAGGTGCATAGCCCTTCACCCCTAGGCGCCAAGAGGGATTGGGATGGCTCAGCCCAGTCGCTGTGTCCCAGGATGGAGCATCCCTGACACATCAGATCTTGGCATCCATATAGCAACAGAAAGGACCAGAAAGCGCTGGGAGGTTGTTATGGAAACAGCCACAAATTGGATCAGTACTTGGTGCAAGGAGCAGTTTGTGTGACTGATGTGGGAGCAGGTGGGTGTGACAGCCGCAGCGGTGCAGGGGCCCCGCAGTGGCACCCTGCTGCCCATGCTGTGTCCCTGTTCTGGGGCTGGGCTGTGGCAGTGCCTCAGCTCACAGGCACGCGGGCATGGGGCTGTAGGCAGTGCAGGCTGGCTCCCACCTACCTCACCCAGCTTCTGCACTCCCCAGGGAGGCAAAGGACTGGGGCGAGTTGGGGGTGGTTTGCAGGAATTCCATCAAGAAAATACTTTCTGCCACTTTCCCAAGCCCCAGCTGAGCCCAGCACACAACGTCAGGCAGGGGAGCAGCAGCCCCTGCACCAACAGCCCCGATAGCTTGGCCATTGTTCTGCTCCCTGCCCTGGGGAGCCATGCGAGGTGCCCATCACTGTGAGCCACTTGTCACCTTGTGTGGGACAGCCCCAGACCCGGCATCCTCTTTCGAGCCCCGTGGGCACACACGGCTGCCTGCACTGTCTTGGCCACACGGTTCCTGGGAGCCCAGATGGATCCGGGTGGCTTACCAGGACACCGGGCTCACCGTGCCCGGGCCAAGGAGCAGGAGGGTGCAGGTGGCTGAGCAGGGAAGTGCCGGTGCCACGGCTCCGTCCAGCCCAGTGTGGGAGCGGCTCCGCTCTGCGTTCCCGGAGCAGACCCTCTCCTGGCAGAGAACCCAGCTATGAAGAAGCCATAAGCATTTGCTAAGTGGCCGAGCTGGTTATTTTCGGGCCAAGAGGCCATATTAAAGCTCACAATCAGCGAGGCAGATGAGCTCATTGGAGAACAACGGCTTGGGGCCGGGCCAGAGCCGGGGAGCAGGGCCAGGGCTCCCAGCCCCGCGTCGGCACCATGGCGAGTTGCTCCCAGGGCTGTAGTCAGGACCCTGAGAGGTGTCACGTCCCGGCAGAGCCACCGACAGGGTCCCTGCCAAGCTGGAGGGCAGAGCTGGGACACCGAGCCCCACACCACCTTATGTTGCCCTGCTGAAGGTGACCCACAAGCTATGCCCCCGCCCCCCCCGAGGCCTGGCAGGGGACCTGCAGCAGGGCTGGAGCCGCCGTGACACCTTCGTGCCACCTCGAGTCCCCTCCAGGCTCTGCATTCCTGGGATTCCTTCAGTGCACCGAACATATTTCCTTGATCTATGTCCTGGTAACTGCACTGGGGGGTGCCCTCCCTGGTCCCACTGTGTCAGGGCTGCAGGATGCAGTCACCTTGCTCACCTCACTCTGGCAGTGTGAGAGCTTGGCATGAAGCTGTGTGTGGGGTCAGGCGGAGAGGACAGGGGTGCACCAGCCCTGATCACCCCACAGCCTGAATCCACACCCCCAGGGCTTCCTCTGAATGCCTCCCAAAACAGCTGTACCAGAGAATAGTGCGGAGCCAGACTGCCACCACATGCTGTGGCACCCCATCACAAGTACCTGTCATTTATGTGCCTCTTACTGGAGACGTGGGGTGGCATTAGCATCTCCCCCGCACTGCCACTGGATCTCCCACCCCTCTGCAAGGGCACGCCCTTCACCTTCCTCCCGGTGGGGTCTTTGGGGAGGCTTCCTGTCCCAGCCCGAGTGTGCGAGCAGGAAGAGGAGGGACATATCCAGTCCCTGCGCTGGGCACGGGCACTGCCAGGGAGCAGAGGGCACCGCACCCCTCCTGGGGCTCTGCCCGCTGCCACCATCGGTGTGTCCTGCTTGTGAGCCTTCCCGTGATGGGCGCTGGGTGGCCAGCTGGCCCCATCCCACCGTCCCCGTCCCTTGGTGCGCACAGGCAGGAGCGAGGAGCCGAGCAGGCAGCTGTGCCGCCCCTGGGGCTGCTGCTGCCTGCACTCACCTGCAGTGACAGCCACCACATCGTGCACCTACGACTCTGCCCTTGTCCCTATGCTCTGCCCTTGTCCTACGGCGCTGCCAGGACCTCCCGGGGTGGGGCACGGAGTCCCATAGGCAGGAAAAGACAAAACTCTTGCTTACCCAACTCTGCCTCCTCCTCTTCCTCTCTCCACGGGCCCAAGGCCAGGGGGTACGGCAGCTGCCCCACACCTCAGTGGATGCCCTGAGCCTCCGTGGCCGGGACAGACTGGCGGTTGCCCTGGCCGGGGGCGGGAGACGGTAACAGCGCCAGCTCTGGCAGTAGCTTGCTCGCACTAACTCGAACGAGGTTTCTGGAGAAAGGCTGGATGAAAACGCTTCTCCCACCCCAGCCCAGGCCCTTCTTAAAGACATAGCTACACATCCCGGCTGCGGGTGCTGGAGCCGTGGAGATCGAGCAGGGATGGAGCATCCTGCCAGCCGGCGTCTTTCCGGTGGATCTGGGAGCCACAGCAAGGGATGTGATTGGTGGGTCCCCTGGAGAGGAGATGGCATCCACCACCTCTGCCATCAGCTGTGCCAGCCTGCGTGGGGTGCTGTGGGCAGTGGCAGCTGACCCTCTTGTAATTAACAGGGCTCAAGCAGTCAGGTGAAGGTTTCCTGGGGCTGGCAGCACCCTCTGGCTGTCAGGGAGGTGGCTGTCCACCCCCTCTGCCCTTGGCTGGGGTCCCAGTGCAGCAGGAAGGGAGCTGGTCCCACACAGGCAGCCCCTTGCAGGTGGCCTCGGCAGCCCACGCTCTGCCTGACAGCCAGGACCACCCGGGAGGCTGCAGCTGTGGAAAGGGGAACACCCCGGGGATGGCCAGAACCTTCTCGTGCTCTGGACAAGAGGGCACCCCATGCTGGGTATGCAATGGGGCATCTGCTCTCCCTCCTCAAAGGACACAGCTACGTGAGAGGCCCTGGGGATGGCAATGACTGGATGATGATGATGTACAAGCCCTGTCCAGTAGAGAGGTGCCGACATTGGGTAGCCATAGCCACAGCAGCCAGCTGGGAGGGATGGGAAAGCACTGGAGCAAAAGCCTGACACTGGGGAGGTGATCTCAGAGCTGAGCCCACAGTAACAGAGACTCCTCACATTTCCACAGGGCACAGACCAAGCACAAGCTCAACTCGGGAGCATCCTTCCAGAAGCACTGACAGCACAGATCCTGGCACCCTCAGCATGCCAGGAGCCCCCATCTCTGCAACAGACACACATGAATCTTTTCAGACATGTACAGAATCACAGACACATGTGTGCCAGGGGGGTTTGCTCTGTGCTGGGGATGTAGGGTGCCCTGCTGTCCCCGTCCTCCTGCCTGGCTATAAGGACATTGAGTCAGGATCCAAGCTCACAGTGGGGCCATGCTGCTCCATATGGGTGCAGCCAGCCATTCAGGGTGCCAGGAAGGGAGGAAATGGCTGCTCACAGCCACTGTCTGGGTAACTGGGGGAATTACCTTGTTCTCTGTCCGCTTCCATCTGCTGCCATTAATTAACTCAAGGAGTAATGATCCTCTCCTGACCTCTGTACTGCCCACCATCCTCAGTCTCCCCACGTCACGCAGCTCCACGTTGGCTCCTGGAGCTGTGCCCAGCTGCCAGACATTGCTGTACCAGGCTGGCATTGTGCAGGGTCAGGCTCCAGCAGACAGACAGGGGACAGTCACCCCCCGTGTTGATGGGTACTCCTGCAGAGCCACATGCCTGCCGCTGGCTGAGGTGCCAGCCTGATTCCCTGCCAAGCATCCCAGTGCCAAGGTGGGCAGCCAGCGGGACAGCAGGAGGAAGATGGCAGAGCCTGCTGGCACGGCTAAGGAGAAGATGCTACTTGCCAGCATCCTTGGTCCGTTGGCTGCTGCGCCAGCTCGTGCTCAATCCAGACTTTGTGCTGGCAGCCAGCGGCTCCCGTGCACGCACAGGGACTGGCATGTGGCCACTCTGTGTCAGCACCTGCAGGGCAATGGGCACGGCCAGCAGGCATGGCTCTGGGCACCCGGGGAGCACAGACCAGGCTGGGAGCTGGATATGCATCTCCAAGGGAATGCTGGGTTCCTAAGCAGCCAGGTGGGTCCCTGGTGGGTTCCTGTGTCCCCCGCCCAGGGTCATCTGCTCTCAAGGCACAGCCCCACAGCCGCTGGTGCCTCGCTGCGTGGATAACTCGCATGGGTGCCACAAGGAGCCATCCTACACTTGGACCACCACAGAGTTCCCTACAGCTGGAAAACTGGCTGCCAAGGCATGCTCCAGCTCTTGCTTCCACATGGAGGTGAGCACATCCCATATGCTGCTTTAGGATGACTCAAACTGCAAGGAGACAAAGAGCTGAAGCGAATCCATGTTCCTGGTCTGTAAGAGTTGCTGCGTTCCCAGCCAAAGTGCTTCCTAAGAACCAGGAACACCAGTGCTCATAGAGTTCCTTCTACGCTTGCCCAGGCAGGAGGAATCAGAAAGAGCAGGGGTGTGTGAGACTGCGAGGGGACAGCACGAGGCTGTACTCTCTCGTGCTTTCATGCACTTCTTACTGGGTGATGGGGGTCCCACGGACCTGCTCTCCCCAGGGGACCTACTGCCCTTGAAGTCCACAGCCCAGTTCTCAAATGAATCCTGAAACACCACCTAAGGGTGAAAACACTTTTTTTGGAATGAGCGTTTGGATCCATCCAAGCAGGAATCTCGGCCCTGACAAAACCCCATCAGGGTGGGAGGGAGGTCACAGCAATGAACTGGAGATGCCATCCTCAACATCAGCTCTCAGGGTGTCCCACATGTCCCCCCTAGCATGGCCAGACTCTGCAGGATCTCCACGCCCACGGGCAGGGGAGCCAAGGGAAACTGTGACCATGGAGTCGGGAAAGGCCCAGACAGGGCTGCCCTTTCCTTGCAGGAAGGTCAGCAGTGTGAGGAGCTACTGGCAGCAGTGAAGGGGTGTCCTGCCCCTCACACTGCCTGCAGCACGCATTTTCTGGGAGTGGCCTCAGCCCACTGCCGAGGATGGCTTTCAGTCAGAGCAAAGCCGATGGGAGCCTTGTGTTAGCCATCCATTCTGCTCTCGCTGAGCCGTCAGATGATTCCTGTTAAGAGAAGGGTGTGGCTCCTCTCCCCTTCCTCCGGCAGCCAAGCCAACTATCCAGCCTTGGTCAGCATCCCACTTCCTGCACACCAGCAACCTGGGGAGATTTGCTCACCCCTCTGACACTGCAATCACCACTGGCTCGGGGAAATGCAGACAGAGAAAATGTCTTGGAGGTTGGAAGGGTTTTGGGAGGTGCTCTGCCCTGCAGAGGAGGCTGCAGAGGAGGCTGCAGTGGGTTGTGGCTGAGATGAGCAGTGCTGAGCTCCAGACGGGGTCCTCCACAAGCCTTTTTGGCACTACAGTGAGGCTTTGGCACTTCTGTGGTGCGAGCAGCCCAACTGCTCAGGAAGAGAGCATCAGGGTGAACTGAGACCATGACTCCCTCCAAATTGACCCTTCTTGCCCCCTGAATGTGGGACATCTCCTTCCCATGCTTCTGCGGTGAGAACTCTGCACCATTCCTGGCACTTTGTTCCAACTTGAAGGGCACTGACCCCATGGGCAGGTGCTGACAAGGGCAGCTGTAGGGTCAAAGGAGTGGGGCTCCGGCAGGTTCACATGGGTGAGCCTTGGGACTGCAGTCACAGACGGCTGCAGCCATTGTCCCAAGGACTGAAGGACAGACCAGCCACTTCAGCCTGGCAGGAAACTCCAGAATGTAAGAAGGGTTGTTTCTTTCATTCATTTCATTCATTCATTCTTTTATTCATTACTTTTTTTTAAATCCACTTGCAGAATATGGGGGAAAACATCTGTGCCAGCTCAGCAAGGGAAGAGCTGAGCAGAGGCCATGGGGGACAGCATCGCCAGCTGGTTTCAGAGAAGGCTGGGAGGTCAGAGGATGGAAATGCTGCACATTTCAGCAGGAGCAGTAAACAGCTGCTCCTGCCAGCATAGCCTGGGGTTCCTTCCAGAGAACCATCCCGCAGCTCTTCAGGGACTGCACCTTGAATAGCTCTCGGCACCAGCCCCATCATCTGCTTCACTGAGATTTATTTCTGGAGCTGCAGGGTCCTGAAGAGGCGACTGAGCCATACTAGCATGTGTCACCATCCAGGACATGGCTGTGCCAGTAGGAGTGGGACGGGGGGCCTGGTCCCTGCTCTGCTCTGGCCCCAGTGGGACCTTGTGCTGAGCTGTGGCATCCTTGGCTCACTGCACCAAGGGATGAGGGATGCTCCCAGCTCCCGGCGACAGACGTGCCCTCCCCACTCCCACCACTGCCGGTGAATAAGAGCAGAAGAATCCAACAGCCCTTGGCTGCTGTCTCCTGCTGGAAACAGCCATGCTGCCTTGTTGGACAAGTGTTTCCCCAGCCCTTTGCTGGGTGACTTTTTCATCTGGAAGTCACACTTCTCCATTGGCATCTCCCCTTCCTGAGGAGGATGAGGCAGCTCCCTCAGCTCACAGCCCCTGGAAACACTAATGGACACATCCTGCTGCACAGTGTTGACCTGAACTCCCCAGCCATGGGGTGAGGAGGCCCATGTCTTTTGAATCTTTCTAAACCAGTCTGGTAGGAACCAAAACCAGACAAAGGCTTATGACCCTTATGAACTGAGGATGCTGAAATCTAGGAGCTGGCACAAGGACCAGGCTTGGGAAGGGCAAACCGCCACAGACTCATGGGAGCTGGAGTCAGGTCATCTGTGAGGGCTGGACCACCACCTCCATGCCTTGCCTGCATTGCAGCTGGGCTTTGGTCATGCCTGGAGCATTTTGTCTTCCTGAGAACTGTCTGGTTCCCATTTTGTGGCCTCAGAGGAGCTAAAGGATGGAATGAATCCAGCCCACGATGATTCTGGGTCTGCAGCAAGGATGTACTGTGGCTGGTGCTGGGCTGGTGTTGTCTCCAGCTCTGCCTGGGAGGCGCCTGCTGGATCTCCAGCCTGATCCATCCCTGTCCTTACAAGCTGGCCAGACAGGCTGTGACACGTCACCTGGACCCACACTGGCTGAGCAGAGGCTGCACCAGGGCACAATTGGTCCTGGGTGAGCTCCACCTGGAGCATCTTCCGTGGCCTTCCATTCAATTTTAAGAGGGGAAATGTGATTTTTGCCATTGGATCCTCTTCAACAAATGAAAATAGAGGAGAAAATAAACCCCAAACCCAGTGTGGGGCATTGTTAAGTGTTTGCTCCTCATTCCTGGGTCCCTGCTATGCTGCAGCTCAGTGGGAAGTGTCCTCTCAAGGCCTGGGCAACCACCACTCTCCTGCTGTGCTGGGGGCTCACAAGGAGCTCCAGTTCCCCCAAAATGTGATCTGATCCCCCCACTGTGGATTGATGCTGGGGCACTTAGCAAAGCAAACTGCAGCTGAAGTCAGGATTTTGTTGTTTACCCAAGGAAGTTCAGTCACAGTGGAAGCTCTGGCATCCCACTGGCTGGTGGTGGACGGATGTGGAGCAGGTGGGAGGGTGAATGGCCTGTGTTTCCTTAGGTTGGAAGGGGAAATGAACCTCCTAAGCCTTTGTGCTACTGAGCAGCAATGAAGGTGAGCTTGGCTCTGTTCACGCTGCCTCAGCCCTTCCCACAAGATAAATCACGGCATTTTTATCACTACACACCTCTGACCCCAGCTCTGAGCCAACCCAGCACATCCACATACATGCATATTCATGGCTCTAATGAGGAACTGTAGCACAGGAGGACAATTTGCTGCTGCCTTACACACACACCTCCCTGCAGCTACCTGTGGTTTTGCTCGCCAGGTTAATGGAATTAGCTGAACACACAACGTGGGGTTACATGCTCCACCTGCCCACAGCAGCAGCTGCAGGTGTCCCCTGACAATCCCCCCCGCCCCCATCCTCCCCACCATCACTCTGCCAATTCCTGTCCCCTACGCCATCTCCTCCATAGTGTCCTTCACTGTCCTCCCACACTAACCCCCTGCCACCATGGTGGCACACACAAAATACTCCTGTGGCCACCTGGAGCAGGCCCAGCCTGCTGGCCAGACACAGGCAATGAGGGACCATCTGCCTACCAGCACAATCACCTCCCCTACCAGCAGACCCTGGTCCAGCACGTACAGTGATGCTGCTGCCAGGTTTGGCATGCTCTGGTGCAGTGCACAGGTCAGCATGGGTGACTGTGAAGCCTCGCTGTCCCCTCATTCGTCCTGGTCGATGCACAGGACAGTGGGAGCCACTTCTCAGTCTAATGACGGGTCCACAGCACTGTCAGAAGCAGTGCAGCTCCCAAGCTGAGGCTCCTTCCCGGCATCCGGGATGCAAGCTGTGAGGATCTGGCAGTCATTTCCCATGGCTCCAGGCAGATGGAGAAGCAAGGGTGTTCTTGTGAGGGGATTTGCTGAAAGCAGAGGCACAGACTCAGCCAAGGGCCTGGGAATGTGTGGTGCTTGAGGGGAACGTGCTGGAGCAGCACTGCCCTCCCCGCCCTGCAAAGCCTGTCAAATAAACTTCTATAAACAACTCCAAAATGAGCTTATTTTAAGATCCCCCGAAATGGCGCTGCCTGTTCTTGACCCAGGACAGCAGCCTGTGCCAGACCAAAATGCTTGGAATGGGAAGTGGAAGCAGTCCAAGGGAACCCAAACCCCACTGCTTGCCAGGGTAGGGGAAGAGCTGCCAGGATGCCTGGGTGACAAGCCAACATTTTCCTGGATAGAGAACACCCCGAGTGAAAACTGCCCCACGCTGGACAGGATAGCCCTCTCGGTCCCCTGCCCCAGGATGAAGCAAAGCACCTGAGGCAGGGACAGTGTGGGGGTAGCAAAGACCAGCCCTGACAGCCCGGTGTCCCCATTTTCCCAAAACAGCCCCCAGTAATTGCAGACACAGTGTGACGTGTGCATGGCTGGCAGCCTGGAAAATGCCCGCTGTGAGCAGGGGAATAAAGTCCGGGCGGAGGGAAAGGGTGCAGGGTTGTCGTGGCCTCACCCCACTGCCCTGGCCACCAGCATCCCAACTGACACCTCACCCCAATGCCGGGCACGGTTCCCTGGCCACTGGCACCATGGGCTTGGCGCGGCATTGCCACTCCTACCCCAGTCCCCCACACCTCCCTGCTGATGGAGCAAGGATGATTGGCCCCGAAAGTAGAAGCCGGCGTGGGTCACCCGCCCGGGGAGGGGACACGAGGTGACAACGTCGGAGGAGCAGCAGCGTAGCCCTCCAGCACTAGGGCGGGGAGTGGAACCTCTCGGAGCGGGAAGCGGCCCCAGCAGCGGGGGATGGGGCCCGCGGGACGCCCCGTCCCACGGTAGGTGTCCCCTTACCTGTGGCGGCGGCGCGGAGCGGGCGGCCCCGCAGCAGCGACTGCAGGCGGGCGGCGCGGCGGTGCAGGCGGGCGGCGCGACGGGCCAGCGC
>VYXD01015938.1:119479-177183 GCA_013397195.1 Hylia prasina
TAAAGAACTGATGGAAGATTATTTTTGTATGGCAAAACTGACTGAAGTTACAGGTTTTGTCTTTCTTCATGTTGTGCGTAGGAAAGTGAATATTTGTGGGGTGGAAGAGAAGGATGGTCTGAAGGTTTCACTTGTGGTTTATTTAGTTTTAGTGTTTTTTTTTTTTTCTTATTCTCTTAATGTGTGTCAATAAATTATCTTTTGTAATTTTAAGGTTAGCCTGTTTTTCTTTTTGAACACTCCTAGTCATATATATAAAACTGCAAACACTAAACC
Source organism: Hylia prasina (assembly GCA_013397195.1). Taxonomy (NCBI): domain Eukaryota; kingdom Metazoa; phylum Chordata; class Aves; order Passeriformes; family Sylviidae; genus Hylia; species Hylia prasina. The sequence goes on from VYXD01015938.1 coordinate 119,756, forward strand.
CCGACAATAATTGGTGCTTTGGCCGGGAAATAGAACTAAAACCTTGACAGACCCTCTTGCAGTTCCCAGGCATTCCAAGGGTCAACTGCTTTAGTGATGCCACTCCCCAAGTCCTTGTAGTGCTGGCTGCAGGTAGAAAATTGTGTCAAACTGGAGGTAGTTCACCTCAGCCTCTTCATGGGCTTGGGGTGCAGCATGGAAAACTTTCTTTTGATCCCTTCCTGAATCACTCTATCTCCTTTAAAGCTCTGATGTTACGTTGTGGGTCAGGAAAATTAGTGATTCATGTTAGCACAAAACTGGCACAGTAACGCACAGGGGGATGGAGCAGGTCAGCCACAGATACTCCCCACATAAACCTTCCCAGGAGAAGGGCTAAGGGAATTTTAGCCATGGCCTTAGTGGAAGACCAGCACTTGAGCCCAGATTTGGAGGAATCCACCAGCTGGAGAGACCACCAGCTTTTGTCCCCAGCTCATTGCCACTGGGCATTTTCTGCCTGCACCAATGCCACTGCAGACACATCCCTTCCCTCTGCAGCCTGGAATGTATTGGCTCTCAAGGTCCATGGCAAGGATTTCTCTTCCCTTGCTTCTCCCTTGTTGAATTAGTGGAGGCAAATTAGGTCATGTGGAGCTAAACTGAGCATTAACTGTTCTCCCTTCAGAACTACATATGCAGCCTCTCTGGGGAAATCAAAACCATTTCAAAATGTGACTGGGATCAGATCCTTCCCTCCCAGTGCTGGAGAACTCCGGACATTTCAGAGGGGGCTCTGAGAGAAAGCTCCTCATGCAAAGCAGGGCTTTGGGGAGGCATGAGGATGCATTTTGGCTGGGAAGGGTCTGGAGTGTTCCACGTGCCCTGGTAGCTCCCCCTCCTTAGCTCTGCTCCCACATCCCATGGTGCTGCTGTGCCTTCCCCTGGTTTCTGCACACCTGCAATGCTTCTTGTGCTGAGTCAGCAGCTCTGGGTGGTGGGACAAGTCCCTGCAGAATCTCTCACTACCCAACTGTCCCACTGCTGCTGCAGGACATGGGAACGCTACTGAAAGTCTGGAGTGAGAGCTCCAGAGACTGTCCCACCCCTGTGGAACTTTGTGTGGATTTGACCTGTGCCGGAGTCCCCATCCTGGCCCACTGCACTGCCCATAGCTCAGCTTCCTCCCACATCCATGGCAGCAGGAGCAGCATGGGGCTCCCTGAGTCCGGGAACTCAACCCTCCTTCTGGGTACTCCTGTCCCACAGGAAGGTCTGTGACTGGAGCTGCTCTCCATTACCCTGTAACCAGGAGATGTTTTCCATCACTGCCTTCACATATTTCTTCCAGATTAGCAAGCTTCAAAGGCAGGCCAATAGTGAACTACAGCATGTGGAGTAGTGAGGGACATTCCTCCTTGCTCTGAAAGCACCTGGACCAGGGCTGGTGCAGCTCCTGCCTCTCTTGGTGGAACACAGCCGACCTGGCCAAGCCTGAGAACGCTGGAATCAGTGTTTCCTAGGCACAGCTTGATCAGTGATGGTGGAAAGGTGCAGGAACTCCTTCCAGGCACCTCATGGCTGCTGTGGCACAAGGTGAAAAGTCTTGTCTGTATGGAATGGTGCCTGCAGGCATAATGGGGTAAAACCCAGGAAAAGCTGAGTGCAGGAAATGGCTCCAGTAGTGAGGCTGGGCTGGGTAGGACAGAGCCTCTGGCTACACATACCAGAGTCAGTCTGTGGGCTCTTTCCTCCTTCCCACTGTTTTCCCAAGCTGCCCTCTCCAAAAGGCTTGTCCTCACAGGCTGCTTCCGTGGATACATTCCAGGTAAGTTAATGAGACCTGAGAGGTACTGGTGGCTGCTTCAGCATCAGTGGAATGGTGCTCTCCAGTGTGTGAGGAGGGGAAAAACTCAGCAGGAGCATCACAGCCTGCGATGGGCTGTCCATCCATCCTGCTCCCACTGCTAGCACCAGAAAGGGCGGATGACAGCAGGATGGACACAGAAGCTTTGATGTGCAGGGTAAGAGCTGCACTCAGGTCCTGCTGAGGGTGGCAGAGCAGAAGGCTGGATCCACAGAAGATGCTGACAGAGGAAAGCAGTGTGTGGCTGGCTGGGCTTCCCTTGGGAAGCATGCACCTGATGGAGGCTTTACTTGCTACCTGAGGTGAGGAGCTAAGTCAGGCTCTGTACCTCAGGAAAGTCCACGTGCTCAGTGGCTGCAGGAACCTGGCCAGCCCCTTGGGAACTCTGAGTGACTCCCAGAAAGTCCTTACATATATGGAAAACCCTCCTGAAATCACCAGCTACTCACCAGCAAACCTCTGCCAGCCGAAACCAGAGAACTTGAGTGGTACACAGGAGAAGAAAACCCTGAGAATGTGGTCTGGTGCCTCAAGAAACAGCCGGTACCCTCTGGAAACAGACTGTGTCTCTTTCTGGTGCTCCTGACCCTCCCCTCCCTGCCCTGTGATTGCCTGTCTCAGGCACTGTCTGGGAGCAACAGCTTCTCTTGCTCATTTGATGGCAATTGAGAAGGAGTTGCAAGTGACCTGTTAAGGTTTGGAAGGGATCTTAAAGACCATTTAGTTCCAACTCCCGTGCCATGGATGGGGGTGCTGAGATGCCTGAGGGATTTTCCTGGGATGCCCAGTAGCCTGTTGTAAATATCCTGGGGATATTGCAGAACACACGTGGCCTTTGGAAAACACCCACATTTCCTAAAATAGTTTCCCAGCCAAAGCTGAGATGTTATTTAACAAGCTTCGAGTTTGAATAAGGCTGGTTTAAGCAGATCCTTGGGTTTTCTCAGCTATTTCTCTGCATGAGCAAGATTCCAGTTTTCTACAAGAAACAAATGTGTGTTTGTACAGATGAGAGGGTTACCTGTTTCTCTCCATCTGAGATGGCTTATTTACCATAAACATGTTTGCACTGGAGTTGTGAAGGCATGCTGATTGAAAACCTTCGAGCAGCTGTTGCCTCGGCATCCCCCAGGAAACTGTCACTGCCAGTTTTTCTTCCCGTGGAAATGACACTGCAGATCAGTCTAGGGAATGAGTGTTGTGTTGAGGAGAGATTTCTGTCATGCTGCCAGGGGAATAGCAAATTCCTGTTTGATGCATTAAGCAGTATGTAAAAATTTAATCAAAACCACATTTATTATACATGATAGTGGGGAAAGAAAACATGGTAAGGGCTTCTGCACTTTATTAACTGCATTAAAATTACTCAAGAGGAGAGAAAAGTGCTTCAGCTTAGCAGAAAAGATTGAAAATAAGAGCGTTGCTGTCAGTGTTGTTGAGGTGACCCAAAAAGTGTTTGGAACAAATAAATTCCCCCTGGATAAAGAGCAGTGCCTGAGCCAGCAGTCAGGAACAACCCTAGGGATTGTGATGTACTGAGGTCTTCATCCCTTGGGGTCCCTCCTTTCTGGCTGGTCCCTCCTGTATGGCATTGACTGGAGCTGACTGGAGTAGAAGAGGCTTTCTCTCTGGAATTGGCTTTTTCCCTGCTGGATACTGTGGCACGGACACAGCCAGTGGCTGTGACTCTGTATGTGACCTTTGCTTCTCCTCCTGGAAAGGCAGAGGTGTCTCCAAGATGCATCAGGTGTGGGCAGGTCTTCTGCCTGGGCTCAGGGTGATGGGTGATCTCAGGTGGATGATGGGGGGCTGATACTGCTGCTTGCAATCCCCTGGATGTTTACCCAGCAGAAGAAAGCTCTCTTCCCTCTTGGTGGGCAGTGGATGGACTTGGCTGCTCCTCTGCTCTGTTTAGCAAAGTGAACTGTGAACTGTCGACTCAGTAAGTGGACAAACAACATACCTGGGAAAGTAAATAACTGTTATTTCCAAGGTTACAGCTGAGTGGAGGCACAACAGCATCCTTCACTGATGGAAGGGAAAACTAACAAGGCTTTTGGACTAAGTCAGAGGAGAATGAAGGGGAGGAGCCAGAGCCTGGTGAAGGATGAGGGGGAGTTGAAACCAGGGAGGTGTCCTTGGTGATATTTCTTGCTCTCAGTTTGTCCCATTCTCCTTTTCTCCCCGGAGCTGGGGGCACCGAGCACAGTTCCATGCAACCCACTGGAGGGCAGGGTTCACGCCCAGCCCCATCCAGCCACTTCCTCCCTGGGGGTGAGGAGCAGAACCTTATGGGAAGCCATTCCTGGGAAAAGCCTCCTGGGCTTGTCACCATTTTGCTGGGACAGCAGGAGCATGTCCCCAGCTTCCTGTAGGGATTTAGGCATGGACAGGAAAGTGTGGAGCACAGGAACTCACTTCTTGCAGCTGCTGTTCTGTCACTGTGAGGGGCTGAGAAAATATTGGCAGGTTTTTATGGAAAGGGTAAAAGCCTCAAGTGCAGATTGGAATTCTTAATGGAGCACTTCCATGACCCGCTTCCTCATGGTTTGCAGCAGCATTGCCAAGGCTGAGAGTTGAACTGTGCTTGTCTGAGCATGGCTTGAACAGCTGGAAAGGTCTGAAGGGCTCAGCCTGTAGGAGGGGTCAGGGCAGCTGCAGTGCTCCTGCCCTGCATCCCAACAACCAGCAGTGTCAGATCCCCTTCATGGGGTGGGAAAGTGTCCCCTCCTCTTAAATAACCCCCTTTGGATTTCCTCCTCTGCCTCTTCTTGGTAGCCCTGGGGCAGGGAGGGAAAAGCTGGAATTAGATATAGAATAAGAAATAAGAAATCAGATACATCAGGAAAAGAAAACTTTCCCCCCTGCCCCAGCAGTTAAAGAAAAAAAAAAAAAAAAAAAAAAAAAAAAAGAGCAAAAGAAGAAATAAATTGAAAGAAAAGGAGAAGAGCTGGTGAGAGGAAAATTAATCTGGAAATCAGGTCTCTAGGAGTCAGGGGGAAATTGTTTTCTGAGAGAAAAATATTGCAAAATACTGCATGAATAGGATCTTACCCTGTCAGACAGAAAATGCAGCTGAGGGAAGGCCTGGCTGGTGGCAGTGGTAATTGGTTCTGCCTATAATTTAAACAAGGCAGGAGCTGCTGGAGCAGGGCCTGGCAAAGACAGGATTCTCCTGCTTGTGAGAGGAGCTGGAAAATAACTTTGCTGAAATGTTTAATTTTGTGATATTTTTAAAGGAAAGCAAGCCATTTTCTCTTTCCAAAGTGATGTTCTTAAATGCAATGTGGGTTTTTTTTCAGATTAGAATGAAACAAACCCTGTCCCAATGACATAATTCAATAAGAATATGGTAATACATTTATTTTGGAGAAATCCTGAGTGGTTTTATTTATTTTCTTGCTTTAATAGTGGGTTGAAAAAGAAATACTTCACTCTGATCTGGTGTGTGTTTGTGGGGGTGGAGCGGTCAGTTGTGCCTGCTGCAGAGTCTGGCAGCCATGTTTGTACTGAGGGGAGAAAATTTTCAAATGTAGAAAACACATGTCCAGAACATGTTGAGGGGTTAGGAGGTTATTTGGCTCTGGCTGTATTGTTGGGTTTTCATTGGAAAATCAATAACGATCTTGTCCCCATGTGTCACCAGCAGCCAGTCAGTCTCTTGCAGATCCATGGGGATGAGCTGGTCAGTCAAGTCATCTAGATCTAAACCCTTGGTTTGGGGAAAGGGGAAAATTGATTTAAGGCCAACACGATGTTAAAATGTGGGGTTTTTCCGCCAAGACTCCCTGCCAAGGGATCCCTGTCCCCACCACATCCCTTTCACTCCATCGCTGATCCCCCTTTGCCTGGAGCTGCCAGCCAGCACTGGGCAGACACTGGAGCTCAGGACAACTGTGCTGAAGCACAGGCCCCTGACCAGCACCAAACCTTTGCTCTAGGCCAGCAGCACCAGAAGGCTCCCAGTTCAGTCCAATTTCATGCACGGGACACTCCCAGCAGTTTGGAAGTCTATGCCTCTGGTGGCAGCTGGGGCTGTCACCAGCCTGGGAATACAAGGGAGAAAATTTTTATTTAATAGCAACTGTTGCCATATAAGATGGAAATACTGAGTGAATGTCCCAAAATTTCATCGCTATCCATGGATTTTACTGAGGGAAGTTACAGCCAAGGCTCATATGCAAAAACAGCCTCCTGAGGATTCCTGGGCAGAAGCAGTGCTTCCCAATTTGTGCTTTTTTGGTTTAATCTGATGTCCCAGCACAATACCATCAGAAGGAGCCAGAGCTGCTTAAATCCATCCAAGCCATGCTTCCCAAAACAGCTCCTGGATTTCCTTTCTCTCTCTGTGCTATTTATATTCCTTGTGCTTATGGAGAGAACTCAGCTCCAATGCTGCCTTTTCCGCAAGTGAATAAACCCTCTATTCTACTTTTTTATTCATTTTTTTCCGCCTGTAGTCCTGAAATAAACACTCAAGCAACAGCAGCAGGGTGCAGGGGGCTGTGAACTGGGTCTGAAGGGATGAACTCCCTCTCTCTCCAAAGGGATTAAGTGAGAGGTGTGTCACAGCCAGGTGTGCTAGAGACCCAAGGCTGGTTCACCAGGACTGGAAAGGATGCAGGATAAAGGAAGTCCATCACCTCACTGGAGCTCATCACCCCAGCCTGTCCCCTCTCCACATCACAGCCACATCTCGGCCGTCTCTGTCACAGGCGGACAGATCCTGGAAGCCCTGGAATAAGCTTTGCCTCCTTTTTTAAATTAAAAATCTAGCTGCCTGCAGATGCATATGCAGCTTCAGTGACTCCTTGGTCCGAAAAGCTGCTGAGTGGATAAATGGTTCGAAATGGTTGATGCAGAAACTGGGTCTTGGCATTTCCAGGAGGAGGAGTTCCCATGTTTTTTCATTTTACAAAGTGCTTGGAAATGAGTTAAAAGATCAGCTGAAATGGAATGGAAATTGTTTGAAGTTCTCTAAATATGTATATATGGGTACACACACAGGAGAAAAAAGGGAGAAAGGGGAAATTCTGGTTTCAACTGTTTTCTTTTTGCCTTAGGTATATTAATTTTATTCCACCTTTTCATCCAGTTTTGTAAAAAGACTTTTACTTTTTATTTTTAATTTTCTTGAAGATGTTTCTGGGATCAGGATACAGCAGTAGCAGTCTGGGGAATAGGGAAGGAGACTGGCACAAAACCTTGATATGTCTTAAGGTTGGTGGTTACGGAAACATCCGTGCTAGGAGTTAGGGAAGAAAGGAAATCCTCTGTGTAATATATCTGTACTAAAGGGTTACACAGCATCCAAACTACAGGGTTACATGGCATAAGTGTGATTATGTGGCCCATGCAATTATCACCATCATGGAGGTGTTTTCCAGCACAGGGCTGAGGAATTCCAGTGCTGATGCGATTTTCTTCCTCTCTAATTCCTCAAGCCATTAATCTGAGCAGACTTCTATCATCCCCTTGCTGCCTTCCTGTGCACACAGGATGATAAATGATCCACGGGCCACTCTGGGTTGTTGTGGTGTAATTTACTGCACAGCCTTGGCTCCGGGGCTGGGCTGGGCTCTCCTGCCCTGCTGTCCCCACGGGCTGGGCTGTTGGAGCCTCACAGGGCAGGAAATGCAAGACTCTGTTTGGGGAGTGGAGGGGGACTTTACTTATTAGTCCAGATAGCAATTTCTGCTTAATTTTCAAAAACCAAAGGCACTAAGCTTGGGATATTGTGCAGGTAAAAATGCAATTGCTTCTGCTCATCCTCTCCATGGCTCCTCTGTGTCACCAGCACTGTTTTTTTCCCCCTGTGTTGTGCACCACGTGGCTCATGCCTCCCCCTGCTGGGGGATGCTGTGGGAATGGCACAGGGATGCTGTGGGGATGCCTCCCCTCCCTGTCACAATTTCTCCCTGGTCACACCACTACTTGCTTAGGTCAAGCACTTTTGGTGATGGAGGGGATTTAAGTGCCACATTTAATGCTGAGCTAAAGGTGGGAATGTGCACTATTTCCCCCCCCAGCCAAAAACCCCACCACAGTGGTGGTTTGTATCTGTTTAAATCACATTTCTTCCCTGGCAGCCAGCACAGCATGCTGCAACCTCATAGAGGGTTTGGGAATGGGGAAGGATAATAACACAAAGAGGACATTTCCCTGGTTCCTCCATTTGTGTAGTCCTGTTCTGTTTACCACCCCAATGCTGTCCTGATCTATTTCACCATCATCTGTTTTCTTCTGCAAAATTTCATTTGACTTCCTAGCCTGTCAGGGTCCGCACTATATGTGGGGTCCTGATAGGTTCTTTAGGGATCTCAAAGCACAAAAGACACAGCAGGGGACAAAACAAATTTTCTTTTGCAAAAATGCACCTTTATTTAGTGCCAACCAAATGCGATAGAGGGATAGGAAAAGGAAAAGAGAGAAAGAGAAAAGAGGGGGGTTGGGATTTATAGCTACTAAGNAGCGCCTTCAAGCTGCAGTTCTGAGGGTCTGCACAGGCCTCAGGCGAGGGTTGTTAGGCAGAACAAGCGAGAGACTTTCAGACAGACTCTCACATAACCCTGATGCTGTGTATGTATTGGACATCCCTCAAGCTCTCATTGCCTCTGAGAGCCCTCCTGTCCTGCACCTCCATGGGACAGGGCTGGCCTGTGCTCCATCTCCCTGCTTCGAAGGAGACAATGGCTGATCACATATTTCAAATGCCTCATTCCTCTTCTGGAATAATTTTTCAGCACAGGAACATTCCTTCTCCAGCATGAATGCTGCATAGCAAACATGCTGCAGAGCCTCTGCTGTGTTCAGTTCAAGGTCTTTTCTCTAATAGCCTTGGGTTTATCTTAAAATCATTCCAAAGATCTCACTGATGACTCGGGAGGAACGAGGCATGTGCTTGGTGGTGTCATTGTGGGTCTGAATCTTAATGGCAACTTGCAAAGTGGGTCTGACTGAGGGGGAGGTAGCAGTCCCCTCTGTGCCATCATGTATCATTAGTCTTGCATGCACTTGGGGATTAAAGAGGCTGCTCTAATTAAAACAATATAAATCCAGATTTCCTGGAGTTGGGCTGGTTAATGTTGTGTCATGCTGCAGCAACCTGGAGTTGTGAATTAGCCTGGTGATGCCTGGCCCCGGCGAGCCAGGGCTGCCAACGCTGGGCTTTGAATTACATCTTCTCGAGGTCTCCAGCAGACTAGAAAGGCTTAGTTCCATTGGTTTAATAAATAATGTGTCTCTTTTAAACACAGACAGTAATTCATGGCCTCTGAGTAACAGTAGCTCAAAGATCTTAATTTAAAGGTCCTTATGAGGGTGATGCTCCCATGTGCTAGGGATGGTTATGGAGTCTCTCATTTTCAAATTACTAGGTAGAACTGAGCCCTGTTTTAATCTGGCCATTAATTAGAGGGAGTAATTGTTGCCCAGTGTCTCTCCAGGCGCTCTAATGTGATCAAGAGCAGTCATTTAGTGTGGCGCTGGTGGACGGAAGCCTGCAGCACTCGGCTGTAATTGGGTCCCAGCCCTGGAAAGGATGGGACTGAGTAGAGCCGGAGGCTTCAGACTGCCTCGTTCCTCCCTCTGGTTCTCATGAGTTCACTGTCTTGACTCCAGTGACCCACGGGCTGAGACGATGCAGTGCGCAAGATGAGAGCCGGGTTTGCCCGGCGTCAATTACCGCTGCCGGCACGGAGTGGGCTGGGGGTGGTGTCCTGCCTCTCGGGAATCGCAGGCAGAGCCCCTGCGCCCGCAGTGAGGTGCGAAATCGGCACACACGTTCCCAGGCAGTGTCTGACACACACCACGCCTCTGGGTCGTCCTGAGTTTGGGACTCGGCCCCGTGCAGCAGCTGTGGGGGAAGGGGAATGGAGAGCGAGATGGAGCCGAGGGGCAACTCCCGCGTAAAGGATGCTCGAGCCATAGGAGCAAGGAGAGGACCAGGAAAAGGGAGTGAGTGAGGGTTTGAGAGCTGATGGGGGGACTGAGAGGGACAGGGAGCAGGAAGAGCAACAGAGAACAGGGAGGGGAACAGGGAGCAGAGATAAAACGAGGGTGCAAGAGGGGATGGAAAGGAGGGAGAACTGGGAGAAGGAAGAAGGACTGGGAGCAGGGAGAGGGACCAAGAGCAAAGAGAGGGACTGGGAGCAGGAAGCAAGGGAGGATACGAGACATGATGGAGAGGAGAGAGACACGAGCAGGGACCAGGGGAGGATGCAAGAAGCAATGGAGAAGAGCTAATCCAATGGAGCAATAGGATCAAGGATGATCTGAACACCTGAATGAATCACCATTTGCCTGTCCTTGCCCTATGTCCTGGAGGTGATTTGTCAGAGCAAGGGCTCCCTGGGTGCAGAGCCTGGTGCCCAAGACCAGTCAGGCCTCTCGCAAAGGAGACTTCCAAGATGAGGCAGCCAAATCTACACTGTGTGTTCCCATCTCTCTCTCTGCTGGTGTTTTTGTCTGATTTCTGTGCCTCACTCCATGCTTGAGGGCTGCAGTGAGCTCCATTGAGCTCCATAGATCAGGCTCCCAGGAGTTACCTGTGGGGGGAGGGGATGAGCAGAAAAGGTGACTTTAGGTGCTTTTCTTCTGCAGCCGAGGCTTCAGAGCTGCAGCTCTTGGCACCCACATCATCCCAGCATGGGGAGGGGGCAGTGGGAGAGAAGGGAGGCCTTTGTTGTGGGAAATGGCTTTGGCAGCTGTGGTGGGGCAGATATTTATTGAACCCATTTTCACCAGTGGATATAAAAACGGTTTTCATCTTTGTCAGGCTGATGTTTCTTTCCTCTCCTCTCACATGCTCCTGCTGCTGCTCACCCAGTGAAGCACTGCAGCTCAGAGAAGTGAATTTGGGGCACCCAAATTTCCGTGTGTTCCTTTGGTAGAGATTGATGAGGGCTGATGGGGGAAGTTTTTTAGGGTTTGGGGCTGCAGCTGCTGAATGGAACAGTTTGGGCAGGGACCAGCATCGCTGTCAGCACTTGCATCCCAAAAGTGTCTGAAAGTCAAAATGGGGTCATTTCCCAGCAGAGGGAGAGGCACTGGCAGGGGATGGGTCCTGGGCACATGGGGTAGTGGTGGTCTTGGCAGTGTTGGGGGCGTGATTGGGATTGATTGTCTCAGAGGACTTCTTTAATCTAAATGGTTCCATGTTTCTGTGTGCTGCAGGCTTGCAGGGGGAGAAGGAGTTCAGGAATAATCTCCACATGCTGAAAACATAGCCCAAAATCAATGATAGAAAATTCAATAATAACAAGTACAAAGCACTGCACTTAGGCAGGAGAAAACAACACAACAACAACAAAACCAAACTGAGCAAGAAGATGAAAGGAGGCTAATTGACTTTGCAGTGGATGCCTTATTTTTTAATTTATTTACTGCCTATTTTTTATAAAAGCAGCTTCCCAGGGTTGGGGCAGAAGGGCCAGAGACAGATTTGCACACTTGTGAGGAGTCCAGAGGGTGTGCAGGGGGGCTGGGACATTCCCTGGGTGTTCCTTCCTCCTTGTGCCAGCACCTTGACCCAATACCAGGCTCTGCTCTCCCTCACATGAATGATTTTCCAGCCTGACTGTGACTACAGGCAACCCTACCCTTCAGAGAAAGCTGAAATGTTTGGGATAAAATGATGTCCAGGCTGAGAGGGACCCTAGCACCATCCCAAGTTGACCCCTGGCAAGGCAGAAACAGCCCAGAGCTGCAGCCCCACATCATCCCTCAGCACTGGAGTGACTGCAGGACTGGAACCTCCAGGCTGCAGAGACAGCAGTACTGGAGTTAATGGACGGGGAGCAGGATTCGATGTGCTTTAGTGTCTGTTTGAAGAGTCACGGAGCACTTGCAGCTATTTAATTGAATGTAACTGTGCAAAACCCAGAATTAATTCTTATTAAACATCTGCAGTGACATTTTCTTAAGTAGAAATTAAACAGGGATTAGGGTGAAGCCTCCTAAGACTCCCCCTGTTGTGACCAGGAATATTTTAAACACTGGAGTATGTTAAATTTGAAGAAATGAGCTGATCTGGATGCACTTGTGTTTTTCTGTCTCTGTGTGGCTGCTCAGGCAAATGGGAAGCTGGATGTAGAACCATAGCAAATGGAATCATGGAATGGTTTGAGTTGGAAGAGACCTTAAAAAACATCTGGTTCCAACCCTTGGCCATGGACAGGGACAGCTTCCATTATTCCAGGTTGCTCCAAGCCCCATCCAACCAGACCTGAACACTTCCAGGCATGGGGCAGCCACAGCTTCTCTGGGCACCCTGTTCCAACAGGAAAACCCATGTGGGCTGTTTGTGTATTTGAGGAAGGAAAAACAACAGACAAAGAGAAGGCTGGGAACAAGGGAGAGCTGGGAAGAGTGGCCAGGAGGGATGGAGTATCAGAGAAAGGGACACCTTGAAGGCCCTATCCCTCTCTGGGGCTGAACTCTGGTCACTGGAGCTGCAGCCATGTGAATCACACTGTCCCACCTACAAGAAGCATGATATGCTGACAAGATAAAAATTTGGCTGGACATCAGGGCAGGAGACCTCCTGTGGGAATAATGGTGACAGAAACCTGTGTTTTTTGTGCTTATTAGGTTCCCAGCAGAGGCTGTGTGACACCGTGCCCAGAGCTGGAAGGAGGATGCTGCTGCCCACCAGCACTGTTCAGCACAAGGCTCCCAGCTTCCAGGTCTGGACACCTCCTCATCCACTGTGCTATTCAATTAATTAAATATTCTCTCTTCCAGATTGCTGGCTGAGGGTGACACACGCTTAATGAACAGCTGCGGGTCCCTAATCACATTGGCAATTAGGAATGTAATTAGAGCACTTGCAAATGGTTTTCATGCTGATAAAACATGACAGAATGGAGCGTTTTCACTCACTGTCAGCTGCCAGACAATCTGTTACCCATCTAATGGCAATTTAATTACTAATTCCTCCACTACCCCAGTTTCCGGTTGCTCGGGTCTGTAGATAATTGGGCAGCTCTTGGGTTCTGCTGAGGTGTCACCTGGCAGCACTGGCCTGGAGCTGGGCATGGAGCTGGACTTCTGGAGAGGAGGTCCAGGAAGTGGTTCCCTCCCACCTGGCTCCTGCTGAGCCTGTCTCCACCTGAGGGAATGGTTTGAGTTGTGTCAGGGAGGGTTAGGTGGGAGATCAGTGAAAGGTTCTTCCCCCAGAGGGTGCTGGGCAGTGCCCAGGCTCCCCAGGGAATGGTCCTGGCCCCGAGGCTGCCAGAGCTCCAGGAGTGTTTGGACAGCACTCTCAGGGATGCCCAGGGTGGGACTGTTGGGGTGTCTGTGCAGGGCCAGGAATTAGGCTTGATCCTGATGGGTTTATTCCAATTCAGGAGATTCTTTGATTCTCTGATTCTAAGAAGATTGAGGGGAAATCCAGGTTAAATACAGTGCAGGGGTAGGCCCAGATGCATGGGTGGGGCTGTGCAGAGGGCACAGGGGGTTGATCCCAGCTCCCATGGAACCATGCATGATAGGATTGGTTACCTTGACTGATCTAGGGGAAAATCCCACCTGGCTGAGGAGCCTTGAGAATATAGGTGTTCCGTACATGACATCTAATGTACCCATGCCATCAGGGATAAAAGGGTCCCGTGCCATTAACCAGCCCCAAACTACTCCAGCGCTGCCTGCCCTGGGCAGGTGAGGGTTGCAGTGACACAGACGGAACGTCCCGACCTGGCCACTTCCCCCCTTGCCCACTTCCCCAGACCATGCAGGGCTTTGGGCATCTCCATGCTGGCCACCTTGGGCCTCTGTGATGGAGACTGGGTTGGGAAGTGTCTGAGGCTGTAGCTGGGGCAGTGTGTGGCTGTGCAGGGGACAGGGCTCAGGCTCCATTGTGGTATGAGGATGAAGGCGCTTAATGGGCTCAGAGGATGCTGCTGTGTATTTGTGCAGTGAGTGAAATAAAACAACACTGTAATTTTGTCATCAGCAGCATTTCTCTCCATACTCCAGGTGCTGTGTGAATGTTGAGAGTGTTTAATTCATTATCAGGTGGAGCAGGATTAAAAAGTCCATTTTACAAATGAAGACACCACTCGAGAGAAGTTATTCACATCAGGGTGACACACTGGGAACAGAAAAGAGGGGTTTTAATGACAAATGGAGGGCAAAGGTCTGCCAAATGATGGACATATTGGTACATTTTGGTACATGAAAGCTCAGAGCCCAGGTATCAATTAAATCATCAAACCAGCTGAAGGTGGTGATGGTTCCTCGTGACCATCAATAACTACAGCAGCCAAATTCATGGCTCTGATGGGCCTTGAAGAAACTCTGCAGGTAATTTTCTCACTGTTCTGGTGTTTAGCTTCCTCCAGTCGTGGAATGGTTTGGGTTGGAAGGGACCTTAAAAATAATCCAGTTCCATTCTCCAGTTGCACCCAGTTCTTCCCGCTCTGCTCTGCAGCCTCCTCAAACCACCTCCCCTATCACTGCTGCCCTGACAGCTCAGCACTGGCCCCACCATTCAGGTAGCTACTGACGGGCTGTGGTGGCAGAGGCACCTGTGCATTGGCAGAGAGACAGCAGTGGAGTCTCTGCCACGTGACTGTTGAGCGCAGAGCAAATGCAGCGGCTGCATCACACACATCCAGGCTCCATCCCAGCATCTGGCTCATCAAAGGCAGCGAGCTCAGCACAGCTCTTGTCAGCGAGGAGCTGTAATGAGGATTTTCAAGCAGACAGTCTCTGCAGAGAGAATCTCAGTGATGGATGTCAGCCTATTCGCCTGTGTAAATAAACAGGGACAAATTAAAGCCAGGGAGGCAGGAGAGCAAGGGCCATGTGGAGAGAAGGCACTTGGCTAAAAGTGGTGGGAAACAGGGGGCAGGGAGGCTGAGGGAATTTTGAAGATCAATTGCTCTCTGTAGCTATGGAGGGCTGTGTGTGCCTTGGGGACCAGGCAGCCCCTGCTCTGTGCAGCCCTGGACCCACTGTCTCATGCAGGAGTACCCATGGGCACCTTCCTGTGCCCCTCTCCCTGGGTAGGACTGGGACCCCACTGCTCTCTGTGACATGTGGTGATGGAGGCTCTGCTTCAGCTCTGGGGGTCTCAGGGTCCCCTTGCTCCCCCGGCTCCTTGTGCCTTATTTTCTGGCTGGTGTTTACTTTTAAAACTCCTGGGAGTGCTTGGCTCCTCACATCCTGCACTGACCTAGTTCTTGCTCGTTGCCATGGAGAACTGGACCCAATTCCATTAACAGTCCCCGTGCTGCTCCTGCCTGGCTCCAAAGCTTGGAGGATGCAGTGGTGAGCATGGAAGGGATGTTCTCAGGAGAGGGGCCAGGTGGGACTTGCAAGGGCCGATGAAGGGCTGGAGTCTCGAGCCGCCTGCTCCATGTGGGTCAGGACAGTGCCTGCAACTCAGGATGGGCTCCTGCAGCTCAGGGGAATTCCTGTAGGCTCCCCCTGCAGCCATTTTTAGTCTGAGACACAAGCACTGGTGTCCTCACCACCTCCCTCCTGCCACCTTCCCTCCCCTTCTCATGTCTTAAACCCCAAAATTCTTCGATAAAGGCTTCTGGTCTCATTCGAGGTGTTGTCTATCACTCCATAGCCAGATCAAGAACATCAAGCAATGCTCAGTCTAATGATCACGAACACTCAGAACTCAGGGGCTAGTTATTCAGAGGAGTATTTAAAACCTCAAATTCCATTAAGGATTAATTCAGGCCAGCTCAGACTCTAACTTGTTTGCCCTGCGCAGTCTATGAGCAGCTCAAGGCGTCATTTTCTTTTCTGTCCATTTATTTAACTTGTTTTCCAGCCTGGAGTGAAATCACCAGTTAAAGGGATTTTCATTCCTGGATGGGAGAGCTGTAGCATGTATTCCCAGTGAGGATTATCCCACCCCAGTGCAAGCCATTGCTGCTGTAGACAGGACAGATGAAACATCTTGATGTCACTTGCTATATAAACCCAGTGATTTTTCTCTCTCTTCACTTTGCAGCTTTCCAGAGCAGGGGGGAAGCCCCAGGGTTCCCAGACAGTGGGTTTTAAAGCTTTCTCAAGGGAGAGATTTTTAAAATTTCCTATTTCATGAACTACAGAAGAAATGAAAAGTAAAAAGCCAAAACCAACCTTCCCCTCAGTCCCCCAAAACCTGCCATTATTCTTCCCAGGCCGATGCCACATGCTGTTTTTCCCCCTTCTGGTTGACTTCAGGAATCCATTTCTGGTTTGATTTTCGGTATTTGTGATGCTGAAACCTCGTGTTTAAAGGACATTCCTGGAAAGCAGTGGCTAAGGTCATTCCCTCATCTCAGAGCAGCCTTTCCCTTTCCATGAAGCAACCTGCCATGTGAGTGATGGTTTTAAATTGGCTTTCACAATGAGGGATGCTGTTTCCTAGAAACCCAAGGTTGACAGGAAAAGCACCAGATAAAGCAGGAAGAGAAAGGGAAGAGCTCCTTCCTGGGCTCGTGCTGGCACTGGCTGTTTGGAGGAAAGAGATGACCAGGGATGACATCCTTTAACCAGCTTCCCCTGGTCTCCAGGAGCTGTGACAGGGAGCCCTGGGCCATCCCCAGCACTGGTGAGGGCTGGAGCAGCCAGCTGTGCTCAGCGCTGGCTGGAGGGAACACTGGAGCAGTTCCATGCTGGGGATGGCTCTCAGGGAGTTTTGGCCACAGTCAGGGGACACAGAGGTGACACTGCCACATTTCTTCCCTGGCTCCATGTTGGTACAGGCTGATCCTTTGCCATCGGCTCTCCCCTTGCCCAGCACCTCCTGTTCTGCTGGCTGGTCCCAAGTCGACCCTGAGCCAAGGCAGTCTGAGCAGCCCCAGCAGGGATAAGCTCCCAGCTCTGTTGTCCCAGTGCTCTTCATCCCTCTGGGCCTTGCCTTGGGCTGTGGCTTGTCCTGGAGGTGGGTTTCAGGTTAGGGACAATGAAGCGCACCTATGGAAAGCCTCTAAGGAAAATGCATCCTCCCCTCCCAGCACTTATTTCCCCACTTAACACGGTCGTTCCACGGACAATGAAGAAATCTCCGAGCTTCCTCTCCTTCCATCGGGGTGGAGGGAGGAGGGATGGGGCGGGTGTGATTCCTGGCACCCTTGGGACCCTGCTTTGCCAAGGTGTGCCCTTCCCGGCACCTCCCAGCCCCGACAGCTCTCCAGACACTGGGCTAACATCCATCCTAGTGATTCACAGCAACGCCCACTCCCAGCCTGAGCCACCGAGGCAGGAATCTTGCCAGCAGCACGGGGGAACAATGTGTCAGACACATCCATGCAGAGAACTCCTGCCTTTTTGGAAGCTCTGGATGCACTGAGAAGACAGTCCATGCTGTTGAGTGAGCTGTTGTGACAGCCGGGGTGAGCCCCCCTAGATTAACCCCTGCAGGGTCCAGAGGCTCACCCGGGACCGATGGGCTGCACAGGGGTGTTCTCAGGGCAGTTTCGGGGTGGGTTGACGGCAGAGCCGAGCAGTGCCTCACCTCTCCACGCTGAGGCTCTGCTGTTCAAGTGCCCATTTGCGGCCATTTGGGGAACGTTTCTCCTTTAGAAGATTTTATTTTTCAGTTTAAAAGAAAATAAGGCTCCTGCGCTGTGTCAATTCCATGGAGGGTGGAGCAGGTCCTCTCCCAGGGACGAAAGGAGAGGATCTGTGTCCCCTTGTATAGACTCCTGGAATAGCCAGATTTTTGCTGCTATTGTGTCCTTGCTGCTCGCTGGGTGCTCACCGGGCTGGGTGGCAGGGCTCTGGGTCTCTCCTGCCGTGGGGGCTCCTCAACAGGGTTGGGGCACCTCTGGCTTTTGGGACCTGTGTCAGGATCTGTTTGACAAGCGTCCAGAGCCCAGAAGTGCCTGCAGATCCCTGCCAGGCCCCACACACTTGTCCCAGGACATGCAGCAAACCAGGCTGGAGCAGAGTGATGGGATGGATGAAGGGGAGGGGGTTGGGAAAACCCCCTGGCAAGCTGCAGTGGTCTGGGGCTACCCTGCCAATCTCTGGACCAGGGAATACAATGTCTGGAAACGAAGGCTGTGAGCCCTGGGCACTGCAGCTCCCCACTCCTCAGTGTTGGGCTCTGGGCAGTGGGGTGTTTGTGGCAGAAGCAGGAGCACCAGCACCAGACCCAGCCCATCACTGCTGTGTGTCACTGACACACCACAGCTAGGGCAGAGCTCAGACCAGTGCAAATGACATAGGTTTGTTTGTAGCAGAAGCAGCAACTCATCCTCTAGGCAGGTTCTATGTGCTGGTAGTTAATCTTTAACAGGAAAAAGCCCGGAGCAAAGGCATAAAGTAAGAAATATTTAATTCTGCAGAGTTGGTTTGCACCATATGTTTTCCACTTAATAAATATTTTAGGCACTTGTGCTCCAAAAATGGGCTCTGTCTTCTGGTGGTTTGTGTGCCTGTGCTCCCCCACGTGAGGCTGCCCCCAATGCCCCTCCTCCAGCAGCTTCTGCCCAGTGGCCCCATTCCAGCATGGGGTGTCCCCAGTCTCTGGGCCCACCCTGCCCGGGGAGGCCCCTGGGAGACCTGAGGGTTGTGCACCCGAGGCTGGGGCTCTGTGCAGGGGGGCGGTCACGCCTGGTGCTCAGCCCCATCACCAGTTTGGCCCCAGTACAGGCCTCATCCCCACCCTCTCCAAGGCACTGGGGGGGCAAGAGCACCAGGAGGACATGGCTGGCACTCACAGATGTCCAGAAGCACTGTGGCCATCCAGGACTGGGGAAAGGGCAGGCTGGCACACTCAGTGTCCCGGATAATGAGACATCATCCAGGGGCGGGCAGCAGGGTGCTCAATATTTATGTGTACAGATGCTTTTGGATGGAGCTTTAGCACACCCCGTGCCTGGCCACCCCACGGGCTCTCCAGGCTGGGCTGAGCCCAGCACAAGGAAAGCTGCTACTGGCTGGTAGCACGAGTCCCCTCTGCTCCTGTGGATGCGTGGCCATATGCTTTGCCAGGTTTGGGTAACACTGTGATGGCCAGCAAGAAGATCCCAGGGCTGTCCTCACCGTATGGCCTCCCCATACACAGACATACCCAGTAACGTATATATATAATATTATATTATATTATATTATAATTTTTTTAATATATATATATACACACATTAACAAAGAAGTTGCAAAAAATCAACAAAAAGGGAAAAACCCAACAGGAAGAACAGCCCTCCCCCCAAACAAAACGGAAGCAGGAATGTTACATGTGGAAGGGGTGGCTGAAGGGAGCCAGGAGTCCACACACATCCTGAACTTGTACACTGGTGTCACCAGGAGCAGAGGAACCAGCAGCAGCACTCTGAGCCCCCCTCCATGTACTGAGCAGGGCCCAGGGATGAGGCTGCTGCTCCCAAATCATGGTAACAATTGGGTGGGCTCTGCTTCCAGTACCACAAGAGGACAATGTGGGTGAATGGGAAGGGCCCCCAGCCCCTGCTTGGGGTGTGAGGCTTCCCCAGCCCCTGCCTGGCCAAGTACGAGACATGTGTGGGGGCCAGGGGGTCCCACAATTAGTGCAATTTCATTAGGTGCAAATGCCATGGCCAACATCCACCTCCAGTGCCTGGCATCCCCCCAGGGTGACACTGGATGAGCAGCCTCATGGGACCAATGCACGTGGAAGGGACTTCCATGAGACCTTCCCATGAAAAATATCCAACTTAAAAGGGTGATTTAACCTCCCAAAGAGAAATGGGGCAGGCTGTGGGGATGGCAGACATGCCCCTGTTCGCCCTCCCTGAGCTCCGATACCCCGGGGGCTGGGAGAAGCAAAGGGAGGTGCCTTCTCTGCTCAGGAGGAGTCAGAACGTGGGGTGTATCCCCCACACTGGCCAGGCACCATGGGGAAGCAGCCTGTATCAGAGGGAAATCCCTCTCAGCTTGGCAGGGCTGGTAGCAGATCCTTTCCCGAGGGGCTGCCCACATCCCTTTTCCAAAACCCACAGCCCAGACACACGGAGAGATGGCATGCTGGGGAGCGGGCTCTCTTGTACACTCTCTTCCTGGGCAAAGCTGTCACCATCACACTCACCAACATACATCCCCTTGGCCAGGTCACTGGGAGGGGTCACCAGATGAATTCTGAACTGGCTCCAGATGAATTCAACCCGGCTCTGCCACAGCCCCCATGGTATGCACCCCAAGTGCCCTGTCCAAACCAGCCACTCACTCCCAGAGCCTGGGCTTCAGAATCACAGAACTGGCCGAGTTGGAAAGGACCCATCAGGATCATTAAGTGCAGCTCCTGGCCCTGCACAGGACACCCCAACAATCCCACCCTATGTTTGGGAGTTTTGTTCAAATGCCCCTTGAGCTCTGGTAGGCTTGGAGCCATGACCATTCCCTGGGGAGCCTGGGCAGTGCCTGACCACCTCCTGAGGGAAAAACCTTTTCCTGACATCCAACCTAACCCCCCCGACTCAGCTCCAGCTGTTTCCTTCAGTCCTGTCACTGGTCACAAGAATGAAGAGATGGGTACCTGCCCCTCCACTCCCCCTTGGGAGGAGTTGAAGATGATAAAGAAGCCTCCCCTCTCTTCTTCACCAGCTGAACAAACCAAGTGACCTCAGGTCTTCCTCACAAGACCTCTGCAGACCCTTCTCTGTCCTCACAGCCTTTCTTTGTTCACTCTCTAATAGCTTCATACGTTTTTTATATGAAAACTGCCCTCAGGGCTCAAGGTGAAGCTGTCTCAGCCCAGAGCAGAGCATGACAACCCCTCCTTGGCCTGATGCCCCTAGAACATGGATTTCCCTCCTGGCTGACTGAGATCCAACTGGCCATGGACCAGGACCCCCAGGGCCCTCCCACAGCTGCTCCACAGCTTCTCCTTCCCCAGTTCATACACACAATCAGGGTTGCCCCATCCCAGGCACAGAATCCATGACTTTCCCTTGTTAAACTTCACATGCTTGGTGATTCCCCATCTGTCTAATTTGTCTGGGTCTCTCTGCAGGGCCTCTCTGCCCTTGAGAGAGTTGACAGCTCCTCCCAGCTTAGTGCTGTCAGCAAACTGACTTAGTATTCCTTCCAGTCCTGCATCCAGGTTGTTAATGGAGATGTTAAAGAGCATAGGGCTGAGGACAGAGCCCTGCAGAACCCCACAAGTGACTAGTGCCAGCCTGATGTCACCCTTTGTGCCTGACCCATGAGCCAGTTGCTCATCCACCCCATGATGTGTTTATCCAGCTGTGGGCCAGACATTTTGAACAGACGAATCCTGTGAGACTGTATCAAAAGCCTGCTGAACTCCAAAAAGATTCTATCTCCTGGCTTTCCAGGATCAATCAGGTGGGTTACCCTCTTGTAGAAGGAAATTGAAGGTTCAAAAAGCAGGGGTAATTCCCTATCAGCAAGCTCCACATGGAGAGCCTGGGAGAGCTGGGTGGTCCCAGCTCAGTGGTCCCCAGTCCCACTGAGGCACCATATCCAGAGGAGGAAAAGGGGTTTCAAATGCCACAGAGCAAAGCCCAAGCACCAGCTGCCCTGGGCCACCATAATGCCTGAAATCCTTGCCCCCACAATGTCCCAGCCACTCACATGCCCACCGGCCCCAAACTGTGCCACAGACCCCGATGGTGACAACAAGGATTGTGTGCCAGCCCGGCTCCTCCTGGCCTCTTAAATAAATCTGGAGACTGGAGCTTGGCCAAGAGACTTGATGCTTGTGTTTACTGGGAATATTGGTGACAGCTAAAGAGCTCCCAGTAACCAGGGACTCTGAGCCTCTGGAACAGACTCAGTCCTTTGCCACAGAGCAAACAGGATGGCTCCATACTCACACCATCAAAGAATCATGGAAGAATTTGGGTTGGAAGGGATCTTTAAAATGCACCCAGTCCAATCCCCTGGCATGGTGGAGAACAAACCAGAAGTTACGACTTGGGGTCATAAATTGAGATTTTGAGTCAGAGAGTGTAGAAGGTGGTCTTTGAGCAGGACTCTGCTGCAGGCTCAGAGTAGGTAGGTGAGTTTTTGCTGCTGGGACACCAGACAGGACACTAATGGAGGCCTCTGTGGAGCAGGGCACTGCTGGCCAGACCCTGCATCAGGAAGGAGCAGCTGCCAAACCTCTGTGCCAGGGGCCAAAGCTCCTCAAGGATGCAGGCCTCCACAAGAGCTGGGAAGCACTCAAGGAGGAGATGGTGGGCTGGGGGTCCGTGGCTCTCCACTGCAGGACCCCAAAAATGTATCAGGAGCATGCCACCTGCAGCACAGACAACCACTGGGAACACCCTTAGTGCCATCTTCACTCCCACAGACCACCATGCTCCCTCCAAGGGACCACCATCCACACCACACAGCCACTGCCAGTGCTCACTACGCCCGAGGGCTCCAAGCCTTATCCATCCCACCAGGGAAGCTACCGAGCCTCAGCCACAGGCAAAGTCCTCCCTGAAAAGTGCTGTTCAGTGCTCTGAGTACCCACGCCAGCTGTCAGCAGGCTCCAGAGCCCATCCCTCCTGTCTCAACCTGTGCCTCATGGTACACATGAGCTATTCCCTGACCACCATGGCACCTCAGGTCACTCTGAAACCCGCCCTGGCCTTTCCAGCCCGTAGGGGAAGACAGAACCATCCAGGTGACAATCTTCTTGAGGAGAGATGGGAGCCACCACCAAAGAGCTGCTCCAGCCACTCTTGTGTACTCTGGAGCTCACCAACAGCAGTTCATTTCCAGACGTGGCTTGAGGTTCTTCCACTTTTCCATTAAAGTAAGATGGAGCTGGGTGTGGACGGTGCTCAACTGCTTGGGTGCCACAGCGGCTCTCCAGCATGGCTGCCAGTGGGCAGCTCTGGCCACCTGCACCCGCTGGCATGGCCAGTGCTGCCATGGGGCACGGGCAGGCCTGGGCAGCCTAGTGACAGGCTTTCATTCCTGACACATATGGAGACTCCTGGGGCCGGCAGTTACACTCCTGCTGCTCAGGGTAATCGATGAAATCTGGGGCAGGCAGCCCCGAGAGGATCATCAGGGATTTGTTCCAGATGGTGAAGGTGGGACACACTGGCAGGATGAAGGAGATTTCAAAGGTGTGGAGGTGGAGGGAGTTGGCCGGGTCATAGAAGGAGAGGGCATTGTTGTCGTAGTCCAGGAGGATACCAAGGCGCTTCATCTGCGGGTGCACCTCCACCAGCATCTCCTTGTTGTTGTGCCGCACCACAAAGTTGTTGTTGCAGCGGGAGAAGACCCAAGAAGAGGAGTTCTTCCCGATCCACTCATTTTTGGGAGCTGACTTGTAAGCCACACCGATGGCATACCTACAGGAGAGGAGAAGCTGTGCTCAGCACCCCCCAGCCTCAGCACAGCACCAAGCCCAGCCTTGATGGCTAGGACACCTCGTGCTTTCAGAGCCCACCTGCCGTAAAAGGGCACAGGGTGGGCATCTCTGGCAGAGGCCAGACTGGGAAAGCATTCCCCCCACACACAGGTGGTGCCTTACCAGGTGGAGGATCCCACCACCACCTCCCAGTAGTGGCAGCCGCTGTCGATGAAGACGTTGCCGGTTGCGCCATAGCAGCCTGTCCCGCTGAACCTCTCTGGTGTGTGGCTCTTCTTCAAGGAGCTCTCGTCCTTCTCCATTTGCAGCCCATCATTGGAGATCTTCAGCTTCTTGTGAGCCATCTTGGGGTCCAGCTTGAATGGCTGACCTGTGGGGAGGAGACACATGGATTAGGATTTGCGTTATTAGCATCATGGTGCAGCAAAGAGGCTTCTTCACATCTCATGTTTTCAGCTTTCCACATTTAATGGTGGTTTGCTTGGGCATATTCCCCAAAACCAGACCAGATCTGGGTGATGTCCCAGAACTTCAACCAACCTCCTTGTTTGTCAATGATTTCCCTAAGGAAGGCCTCAGACTATCCCTGGGTTTGCAAACAAGAGCCCAAGATGCTATAAAGCAGCAAATTGAGTTCAGGTGGGTTTTGCTGCTATGTTTTCATGTGAGATGCAGTAAAGTGCACACAGGCACGGGAAAGCATTTCCATAGGGATTCAACTGCTTCAGGACAAAGCAAATGACAGCTGGAGAGAATGCACCAAGCCCTGCCAATACCTTCACCCTCATATTTCAGTACCCAGCTTGGGGCATGACTAGCTGTGTCCTCCTGCACGCTCCCATTTTTGGCTACAGACACAGAGTCCCAGCAAGGAGAAACACGGACACCACCACCCCAATGGGGTTCTGAGCCTGGGCTGGGGACCCCCAGAACAACCAGGAAACCCTGCAAACAGACTCATAAGGAGAACCCCAGGACAGCTGGGAACTTCTGCAAAGAGCTGCAACATCAGTGACAATTGCAGCTGCAGAGCGGAGCTCATCTGTGTGATGCTCTACCTGATGGTAGCTCATGCTGTTTTTCCTTGGAGCCCAATTTGCTGAATAATTGAATTGAGAAGCCTGAAAGTAAAGCTGCAAATTGGGAGTGACCTGCCCCCTCCTTCTTCTGGCTGCTCTGATCTTTCTGCCGTATCTTTTCCGGGCAGTAATGCGAAGAGACAAGCTCTGAGGAAGTGAGGTATAAAAATACTTGGCTCCATCAGGAGACAGACACTCACAGCTCTGTTTCCAAAGGCGACCCCTTGCTAAGGTCAGTGTGAAGAATTGAAGCCCAGCCCTTGTTGCTGTTTTGTGCTGGCATGTCCTGGAGCAGGTGCTTGAGCTGCCTCCACAAGCAGTGTGTGTGATGGGCAAGGTGGGAGGGGGCAGAGGGTATTTCAGAGAACACAGCCAGGCACCTGCTGTGGGGGGTTGGCTATCATCAACCCCCTTCCCAAAATATCACGCTAGCACTGGGAAAAAATATAGATTTCACAGAGGTCATGACAATCCCAACCTCAACTCCCCAGCACGGGAGCTGCCAGAGGAAGGAGGGGATGCTGACTGCAGTTTTCACTCCCTGCTCCCCCCCACCATCACCAGCCTCTGTGCCTCCTAGTCACTGTTCACCAGCCCCCCAGCCCTGCCCTGCAGAGAGCCGACAGTTGCAATGATTCCTATCACCATTAACAACTCCTCTCACCATTAACGTGTATCTCCTGAGCTGGTCACTCAGACTGCCCTATTCCCACAAATTCACCTTGCTGGGATACTGCTGATAGCCTTTTGTTGGTCATCCCTGCACGAGGCTTGGGAGCTGTGGGGAAGCAGCCGGCTTCAGGGCTGGACACAGCCAGCTGTGGGCCCTGGGGCATTTATCAGCTGGATTATCCCTCCCTTCCCTGCAGAGGGAAATGAGCGGAACAGAGGAAATCCTGTCTGGCACGGGGTGTGTGGGAGCAAAGAGGAGCAGCCAGGAGCATGGTCAAGGTCAGTGGAATGTGGGGATGGAGCCAGGGAATGGGAGGTGTGTGCTGGAGCTGCATCCCACCCTGCAGGGCCCCAGACACCCACCCCACTCCTCTGGACATCACAGGGCTCCTGCACTCATCACAGTGAACAGGGGCTCACCGGCTTGGGACGCTCCTGTCACCTATCCAGAGGGACAGCGAGGACAGGCTGCCTGCTGTTTTACATAACAGCTACAGAAATAACTGGAATGAGATCCCCAGAAGCAGGAGACGACATCCAACCCTCAGCCAAATCTGGGAGCAGCAGCCCACCCCACCTGGGGTCAGTGCAGGAGTGCCACTGGTGCCAACAGTGCCCTGCAGCACAGCAGCTCCTGTGTGCCCCACTCCTCTGGCTGTGGGGACACATGGACAGGGCAGAGCGGAGAGGGAGGACAGCTGGTGACTGAGTTTGACTGAAAATGTGTGGAGAGAAAGGAGGGATGGATATGAGCTCTGCTCCCAAGGATGCTGCAGGCACCCACCACATTGTGCCCAGAGAGCAAACAAAGCTGCAGGGACACAGCGACCCAAAGCCAGCCCTTCCTGCATTCTGTCACTCCTCTCTGCCTCCAGTGGCAGTGTCCCTACTCCCACCAGCCATCCATGATGCCACCTGTAGGGCACAGGAGCATGGCTGCCAGCACCATCCTGTCCTCCCTGAAGACATCACCTTCTGCAAAGAGAGAAACAAAGGTGCAGCACGGTACTGCTGAGTCATAGAAAAGTCATAAATTCATCTAAATCTACGAATCTTTTCAGAGATTCCCTCCTGGGAAGCTTCTGCAGGGATCATCCTGCTCCTTAAAAATATCTGCACTAACATGATGCAGTCAGTAACAGTGACCCTGCAGCCCATTGCTCAGGCAACAAACCCACTCCTGACATCTCACATGGGACATGGATGCAGCCATCCTGTAGTGCACTGAGGTCTTGCCAAGAGTTGCAGAAATCAAGAAAAGCCAAAATTGCAAGGGAAAGTAAGGCCAGAATGCAGTGGCTAAGGCAAGGGCTGTAAAACCCATTTCCCTGCACTTTATTTATGGCTAGAGCTGGGCCTGTCCCTGCATTCCAGCACTTTCAGCAACTTTTGGACACTTTCTCCTAAATAAGTCCTGCTCAGGCCCAGCCTCAGCAGAGGATGGTCTCTCTCTGTCACTAAACCAAACCTGTTCTCCCAAGCTTCTCTGTTCAGGAGCACAGATTTAGTGCCAGCACTGACAGCACCGATGCTGCAGACATCAATGTGTCCTGACACTGACCTTCTGGCAATGGAGAGATCTCTCCAGACATCCCTTCAGGAACAGAACAGGCTGTGAAATATACTAATGGACTGTTTCTGTATTGAGCTGCTGACACTTCCACCAAGGTTACAGCAGTGGGAAAGTGTGGGTGTGATATTCTCTGGATATTGTTCACTGGAAAAGGAGAAACTCTGGTCCCAAATATCAGAAGGAGGAAAAGCCAGTGGGGACATGCTGGGGCTGCAGGACAGAGCAACAGCACCACTGGACACCCAAAGGAGCCCTTGTCCCATTAGGCTGGCAACAGAAGGAAGTAAAGCAATATATATTATATCCATATACATGGCCAAATCAAACTTTCATATATTCAGAAGTTTCCACAAACACAGAAGGCAGAGGAACACCAAACTCACCAGAGAAAGGGATGTGCTCATCAGTGCCACAGGCCTCTCCTGCCAACACCTGAGTGGGAAGTGGAATAGGTCCTTGTGGAAGGGGCTTTAGCACACGCAAAACCACCATCACACATAACCTGTGCAGTGTCTCAGGTGGGGCTCAACACCTGACTGGAGTCTGAACAAACCTAGTCCACCCCCAAGCAGGAGCTCTCGGAGGCTGGCAGGTCTGGTGACTGACACTCAGCTAAAATCACAGAGCAAACCCTGTCCAGTGGGAGCTGCCACCACAGCCATCCGTCCTCACTCCCAGTTTCCCAAACCGCCCATTCCTCACTCCCAGAGCAAGCCCCTTTCAAAGCCAGGGAAGCACTGAGAAACAGCAGCTGCAGGAAGGATAAACTTTTAATGAACAGGCAGACTGGGTTGGAGTTTGCTCCTCAGCAGCTCCCTCAGCCCCACTGCCTCAGTGTTGTTTAATTCAGTTTAATGTCGCACAAAGAAAAG
Source organism: Hylia prasina (assembly GCA_013397195.1). Taxonomy (NCBI): domain Eukaryota; kingdom Metazoa; phylum Chordata; class Aves; order Passeriformes; family Sylviidae; genus Hylia; species Hylia prasina. The sequence continues at coordinate 147,063 of VYXD01015938.1, forward strand.
GAGAAGGTAAGGTGATAAATCATCATGAAAGCCCTGTTCAGGCAGAAGCAACTCTTGGGAAAGGGACAGATGGGAGGGCTGTGCTCACCAGGACCACAGAGAAACATGCAAGCACTGGGAAGGCACAGGCATGGGGCAGGCAGGAATCTGGAGAGACAACTTATTCCTCCCTCAACATCTCACACTGTCCCTCCCATGTAACCCTTCAGGTCATGGGTGCCAGTGCTTCTGCTGTCTTTGCTGTCTTTCAATGGAAAAATGTTTCCCACCACAAACCCTGGAGCTCTGTCTGTGCCGGGACAGGTCTAGCTCCACTCTCCTCAGAGCTCAGCTTCCCCTAAACATATTTAACCTTCCTTGGCATCCCCAGGGCACTGGAAAGAAAAACTTCTTTGTGTGTGAAAAGCCTCATCCACCACCATTTTTCAACCTTATGGCTCTCCAAATCACAACCCTCTGCAAGCAAAGCCACACACAAGAACACAGTTGCTCTGTGACTCCTTGCATCAGCCCCAAAAAGTGCACGGATATAAAGCCACCACGAGAATGGACCGTAATGACCTAAGACCCCAGGAATGGGTGCTGACAGGAGCAGAGGGCTGATGGGAGCCCACGGCACCACAAGGAGTATCAGGAGACTATCCCTGAGGCAGAAAAGGAACAGAGGCACCAGGGGAGATGGGCACTCCCATGATTTAACAACACGGTGTTTCTATCCCACTGCCAGCCACTGTCCGCTCACCGGGAGCACTCAGCCACACCCTGGGCACCCCAGTGCCCTGGAACCTCTCCTCCCACACCTGCCACAGCCAGCTGAGTGCCTGGGCACCTACTGTTGGTCTTGAGGCGGGCGGGCTCACTGTTGCGGCTGCCCGCCTGGTTGATGGCCTTCACCAGGAAGATGTAGCGGGTGCCACTCTGCAGCCCGTGCACTGTGTAGTGGTTCTGCTTGATGTTGGGGACGATCATCCAGCTGTCCATGGAGTTGTAGAGACCTGCAGTGCAGGAGAGGGGCAGAGATTTATTCCCAGGGAAGGACAGAATACAAAGCCTCAGTGCTGCTAATGCAGAGCTCATGACCACATGTCCCTCAGAAGGATTTACTGCCTGCCTGGGAGTTCAAAGTGTCTGCAGGGAAATTTCCAGAGACAACAAATCCCAGCAACACAGAATCTTTTTCATTATCACACAAAGGTAAGGCAGGGCCAGGGCTGCATTGCTGGCATCTTGGGATGCTGCCATGGGAAGTGATGGGGAAAGGGTGCACAGAAATGGAAATTCAGCCAGCAGCATCTTCCAGCCCGGGCAGATGGCAGAGGAAGCTGTTGGTGCCTGGGAGGGAGTGATGGTCACCATCATCCCACCATCACCATCACCACTACCCCACCACCACTCTTTCCCATGTCTCTGCTCCCACAGGACAGCCTCCCTCCTGCTCCAGGGACCCAGCATGCAATTCCAGCACCAGAAAGGGATGTATTTGCCCCCAGATCCAAGTGTTTGCAACTGAATCTTGCTTCTGCCCAATCCTCAGTGCTCCAGAGTGGGAAGTAATAATCCTTGGCTAAGGGAGGCTGATGCTTGGCTCCCTGAACAGACTTGTCTGCAGAGTGTTTCAAAGAAAATTAGCTCCCAGTGAAGGGATCCAGATGCTTGGAAATCATTCAGGAGGCTGAACTTTTTCTGGAAATGGGAAGGAATGAAGAATCCAAGATCATGGAGATGCCAAGCTGACTGCTGCAGTGATTTGCAGTGTCTGAGCTACAGGGCCTGGCACGTGTGGAAATGTAGTGCTGTACTTCAGGTGGGGTGACAGTGTTCCAGGAAAGGGGAAAAGCCTTACATGGTGCCACTGAGGCTGTTCCTCACACCAGCATGACTGGAATGAGGATCACCTGCAGCTGGCATGAGCACCTGCATTACTGGAATGTGGGGACAAGGATACTGTGGGGCTCAGGGGAAAACAGGGCAGCTAGCCCAGCACAGGGGCTTTAAGCTGAAAGGAATAAGGAAGCCTGGAAGAAGTAGCTGGAGGCTTCCTAGATCTGGTGAGAGGTGAGGAGTGCATTGTGAATTTGGGGTGACTGGAGGGGGGGTTTCAACATGTGCAGGGCTGGGAGGCAGGAGCTGGGAACGTTCCACACCTCTTTTGCAACGGCTTCCAATTCATTTATCTTCAGTGGCTGGATGAGCTGTAGGACAAGGCCAGGTTGCAGTCCCTGTCATCCTGAATATGGTTTGGGATACACAGGGCAATGGCCACGGGGCACAGAGCAGTGTGATGTGAAGTAGAAAATAAAACAGATGTGATCCTGATTGCAGCCTGCAAGCAGAGCTGCTCTCGTTGGAGCACACAGCTGCCAGCCCGGCCTGGTCAGTGTCACCTTCCTGCAGGACCAGCTGGGGATGCTCCATTAGGAAGAACAAGGTGACTGAGAGATGATGAGAACGACTTGACCTTCCAAGTAGGTTTCTTTTGCAAAACAACCTCAAAGAGCTTGGCCTTGAAGACCAACCTCCTTGCTCCTACCCTCGCCAAAGCTTAAAAAAATCCCATTTATTGTAGTATTCATCATCCATAAAAATGTCTGGCTCTTGCCAAGCTCTTGGCTTTGACGTAAGCATGAAGGAGATGATTTCCACAGATCAACTCTGCACACCTTGGAAAGGTATTTCCTCTCCTGATCAGGCTCCCAGCTCCTGCTCAGTTTTCCAGTGTCTCTTCACACAAGTTCAGCCAGGGTTCACACAATTTCATAACCCAAACTGTGCTATTCCAAGGGACAATAAGTTATTAATTTTCTTCTCAGGGATTTAACTGATTTCTTCACTCCTCCTACAAAGAGCAACCTGGAGGTTGCTGGCTGGTCGAGGAGGACACTACTGACATGTGACCTGCCCAGCTCTCCTCCAGCACTACCCTCACTGTTCTTCACCCTCGTGGTCTCCACAGGTCCTCCTTTCCCAATGCCTCTGCCAGACCCCAGAGGTGGGCAGGTGACTCATCCCCAAGTCCCTTGGTGTACGGGATTCCAAGCCATGTGTGTCCAAAGTGGCATGTGGTAAAAGGTGAGAGCCAGATCTTTCCCTGGCATCTTCCCAGGGCAAGGGCACAAGCTGCAGCAGGGGAAATCCTGAGTGTAAAAGGACAAAATCCTCTTAGCTGAGGGTGAGGAAGCACTATTCACTCCATCTCAGGACAGTCCTTCTTCCTCAAGGAGCAAGCCCTGAGCAACCTGTCAGCCCAAGCTGCACAGAGCTGGCACAGGGACCTTCAGATGTCCCTCCCTACCAAAACCATTCAGTGACACCAGCAAGTCCCCATCTTATCTGCAGCTAGAAGTGCAGGGGACATGGAGCTGGTGGCCATCCAAGAGAGGAGCCAGAGAGGTGGCTGAGCTCTCCAGGCTTCCAGAGGACAAAGTGCTGGAGACAATGTGCTCCAGCTGGGAAGGAGAGGACAGCCAAGCAGAGCGGGTCTGGCTGGGCAGCACTGCCACCCGACAGCCTCCATGGAAAGGAAACACATCATCTTGTTTTCCAAAACAAGGGCAAAGGCTGGGCCAGGGCTGGGGAGGTGAGATCCAGCTTGGAAAGTCACTGGGAACTTTCTCTGGCAGCTTCCTGCACATTTCAGAGTGCACTGAACAGCCTTCCGGAGACGTGACACCGTGCTGCTGCTGCCAATGTCCTTCCAGGCAGCAGGACAGACTGACAGCAGCCCAAACACCCACTCTGAAGTACCTTGTCAGCATTTCTCACAATGGCAAGTGCTGATAGGAAAACCAGGAATAAAACTTTCTCACAAGCCACAGACCATCAGTGATTCCGTCCTCAGTACTCAAATCAAATCCCATCCGTGTGAGACAAATCTGTGGCGGTGTGGAAAAACAAGTAGGTATGGCAGTAATTTTCACGAAAAATTACCTGGAAATATGCCTCAGAGCTGTTCCAGAGGGTTTATAAACCACGTTATTTATCAGCCATGCAGCAGCCAGTGCTGCCCTGCGTAAGATCCCAGGTAGACAGATCTGGGAGCTGTGAGATGAACAGGAGCCTCCAACGTTCACAATGCTTCACCAAGTCAGGGCTGATGACACCAAGGGCAGACCAGAGCACCTCAGGGTGCCCTGCTGCCCCCTCCAGCACAGCGGTGTGTCCACTGATCTGATCCACTAGCCCTTGGTAGATCCTTTGCTGCTGTTTCCTCCACAAATACCCAGCCTTTAAACCCACTGATGAACCTGAGAACCTTTTCCTTACAGAATCCCAGTATGTTTAGGGGTTGGAAAGGACCTTAAAGCCAATCTGGCGACACCCCCTACCATTGGCAGGGACACTTCCCACTATCCCAGGTTGCTCCAACCTGGCCTTGGACACTTCCAGGGATGGAGCAGCCACAGGTTGTGTGGGCTGAAGGGTTTCCTTGCTGAAGGGGAGTGTGGTGACTTACTGATGAAGTTGGCCTGGCCAGTGAAGATGGTGTACTGGAGCTCATAGGAGCTGACGCTGAACTCGTCCTCAGAGATCCAGTGCACAGTGATGGTGTCATGGGAGGCCGTGCAGAGCTCCTCACGCACTGACGGTGGGTTAGGTGCTGTAGGATGGCACAGACCACAGACTTTGGTCAGTTTGGGCTTTCCTTCCTTAAAAACCCAGGGCTCATGTTAGGACTGAGATGGGCTTGCAGCACGAATAGAGTCTCTCAGCACTAAAATCTCCCTCATTTTATCTGTAATTGTGTTTCCCACTGAACTAAACTTTTTAGTTTAACAAGGCATCCAGAGGTCAGAGCATTGGGTTTTCACTGCTGCTCCATCAGGTCTGACACCCCCACCCTGAAACAGGTTGAGAAACTACTTCCAAACCCACCTACTTCCTTGCACTGGTTGTGGAGTAAGTATTTTATCCCATAACTGATCTGGACATGCTCATGCTAGTCTTTCACTAAAAGCTGATCTGCTTCATGATGATAAAATCAGATTTGGGTGAGCAAGGATGTCCCCACCTCCCTGGAGCTCTCATCCTTCCAGTGCTCCAGCACAGGCTGCTCCCAGACTCCCAAGGGCAGCCATCAGCCTGTGCTGGAGCATCAGAGCAGCACTGAGGGGCTCACTGAGGTCCTGCCCGGCAGGGTTCATAATTTAGGACCAAGTGACACAGAAAAAGGGCAGGAAAAGGGAAACGTTAAAGCACAGGGTGCCTTAGAAGTATAATAATTGGTTAATTCATCATTCCTCCTCTGTAATCCTTATGGACCCTTATATAATCCTTATCCCTCTAGCATCCTTACGGATATCAGCCTCTTCTACCAGGTCATGGAGACCATAATTTTTAAGCTTTCTGGGTCCTCCAGGAATGGCAGGGTGAAACAGGAGGATGGGGACACATCACTGTCCTGGGGACAGCACAGGCTCTGCTCTGCCACAGCTGACCTGGTGCTTGTCACTGGTTAAATCCTAAAATAGGCCTGCCAGCCCTTGCTGGAGCACAAGACAGGGGGGCTGAGGGGAAGATACAGAGTGGAGCACACCTGAGCACTCACCTGTTAGATAATCCAGCCCCTCCAGCAGCTTCTTCTCTCTGGAAAAATCTAAAGCAAAGTTTTCAAAGGCATCATTAAAATTGATATCTGGTATCAGGACTTGCGAGGATGCAGTTGCCATGGCGACCCTGGAAGGAAAGAAGGGACCATCAGTACGCAAGAGGGTACAGGAGGGAGGCACAGGGATGGGGTCAGCCTCACTGTGCCTCACCTGCTGTCAGGAAACCAGCTGGCACCTACAGACCACTGCCCCCACCCAGGAGGATGGCCTAGCCTGGGAACAGGTTCCCTGAGAGTGGGGGGGCTCCATCCCTGGGGTTTACAGCTTTGACTGGCCCCTGAACTCCCTTCGGATTGGCATTTCCACCGCTTTCCTACCCCAGGGAAGGAGGCTTGCTTGCACAGTATTGTTAGGACCTGCCATGCAGCATTTCTCCACTGAGGGATGGGAACCTGACCCTGGGGTTTATTTGAGGACAGCACAGTGGGAGGCTGCAGGGATGGCTGGGGATCTCCAGGGAAGTGACTGGAGGGGACTTGGGTCATCTCTGGGCAGGGACCTACAACAAGGGCCAGCTCCAGCACAGTGTCCCAAGACCAGCCCACCTCTCGGCCACGTTCCTGGCAGTCTGCAGGAACCGTGCGTGGTCGTTCTCCTTCAGGATGTGCTCGGCCTGGTTGATGAGGACTGTGGAGCGCTCCAGGCACTGCCGGCAGTTGGCAACCTGCTGGGCCAGCTTCCGCAGCTTCATCACCTGTCGGAGGAGCAGAGGGAGACAGCAGTGCTCAGGAGCTTGAGAGGCACAGAGGGAACCCCATCCTGGCCAGGAGCTGATCATGGAGAGCAAGGAGCAGTGAAACAGCACAGCAGTGTCCCAGTGGCTCTGGGGAGGGAGTAGAGCAAAGCACTTTCCATGTTAAATTTTGCTGGGAGTGGGAAAGTCCCAGGGCACAGCCTGTGCCTGCTCTGAGGGTCCCACGTGTGCTGGACACCAGAGAGCAATGCATCCTCTCTCTACTCCTCCCATGCAAATACAATGTCACCCCTCATGCCAGTCTGAAGACAGCAGGCTGCCATGGGACTCCTGCCAGTCACTCAGCACATGGCAAGGGAACCTCAGAAACAGGGAAGCATTTACAGAGCTGATGGAAAACATCACATTCACAGCTGCTGAACTGCTGGGTGACCAAGGTATGAGAGAATCTGCATGTTCTCGCCCTCCCTTCTCCCAGGCTCCATACACGCGTTGGGCCATTTGTCAGGAAAAGCAGGGCAGAACAAATTGAAAACCACGTGGCAATCCAGCAGGAAAGCAGAATCCCTCACTCCTCAGCTGGAATACTTCAAACCCGGCACAGCCTCTAGAGGTTACTCCTTTCTCCACTGCTTCTGTGGAGGGTTTGGGCACTAAACCATGCCCTTTGCTTCTACCCAGCTGCCAGCTGTAGGAAAACATCTTGGGGCTATCAGGTTGTTCTAAGCATGGCTGGAACTGGACAGCAGAGCCTGGAACAGTCAAGGAAGAGGGTGGGAAGAGCAAGCAGGCAGACAGATGGACTGGCAGACAGCACTGTTACATAAAATATGTTCCCTGGAGTGCTTGGGGTAGAAGCAGGATTTCAAAGCTCCCACTGCTGCCGGGGTGTCCTGGAGACATGCCGGTGGCTCTTCAGCCTACACACGCAGTGGGACCCACTCACAAACTGCCTGGGCAGCATCTGTATTTGGGGCTTGGCCATGGGTACCTTGGTGGGACCCCAGTACACACCCAAGCTTGGTGAGAACAGCAGTGGGGTCACGCAGGCTCCCCTGGGCACCCTCAGAGCTACAGCCCTCTAGCCTTCTCACTGCTGCACGTGGAGAGCCCAGGAGGTGAGGCTGATGTCTCAAACATCAACAGCTAGACAGCTGCAGAGCCAGCTGAGGGCTGTTGGGGCTGGAGAAGGGGTCCCAGGGAGGTAGGGCAGCACTGTCCTGGGACAAACGTCCTTGCTGTCATAAGCACAACACAGCACAGGAGCGAGATGGAGAAGTGGCATGGACTGCAGGGGGATCAAGACCACCAAAGACCCCTGAAGCCTCTGACCCATTTCCTGAAAGGTCTGGAAGAATGGACTATGCATGAGAACAGATTTGCAGAGAAAGTGAGAACTCCCCTGGGCAGGCAAAACTTATCTATAAAAAGGTCCCCCCAGGAAGCATAGGCAGTGCCCCCAGGACTCTGGACAGCCTGTTAACTGGATTGATGCTTGAACCAGGACTGATGATCTCCATTATTTCTTTCTCTCTCTCCTGCTTTAACCCACCTCCCTCTCTCTCTTCTCTTTCACCCTACCCCTTTATCCAAAACCCACCACTATGTGCTTATACTAGGAGATCAGTATATAACAATTTCCATGCCAAATAAATGCTTTGTAATTGACTAATAAAATTCAAGGCTTTTGCTCAGCACCTGATATTTGTTATTCCTTTCAACCATGAGGATCTATGAATCTTGGGTGCTCCCTTCCCCTTTGGGGTGGGATGCTACACGTAGAAACAACTGGGAAATACTGGAAGATAGGTCCAAACACTCCCACAAAGACGAAGGTGAGAAGCAGCTCACTCTCAGCTCTGCTGCAATGCAAGAGCATGCAGCCTTTGCCCTCTCTGCAGCACTGGACTACAGTCCTTCAATATTAATTCTACATTATTCTGTTAGACCCACAGTGGTGAAGAGCCCTGAGGAAGCTGTCTGGAGTGATCCAAGCCTCTGCACCAACTTGTCACGTTAACCAACACACTGTTCCTCCTCTAGTCTCAGCCAGCACATGCTTTGTCCTTGGCAGAGGAGCCCTGGGACAGCAGCAGTGATGGACACACGGATATGGGGTGGCACAGAGGGCAGCACCAGGGGACACCCAGAGTTTGGACAAGGAGATGCGCTGGTGCTGCCCAAAGCAAACCCTTCATGGCAAGGCAACACACTCTGGTGCAGCCCCTCTGCCCAGGGCTGGCATGTCCCAGTGTCACTGGCTAAGGGAGTGCTGCTCCTAGACAGGAGGGGCAGACCCTGCAGCAGCCACCCCATGGGCACAGGAGGGGACCTGTGACCAGGGACACAGGAGCTGGGATCCCTCACCTTTGTCTCCTTGATCTTGACGGCGATGACCTGCTTGCGCTGGCGGATGATCTCCATCAGCTCATCACACTCCTCCATCAGCTTGGCCTCGTGCATGGCTGTGTTCACCTGGCAGGAACAGCAGCACACACGTGTTGGGAGGGACACACAACACACAGACTTTAGGAGGGACATACGACCCACAGCTCTTGGGAGGGACACAACATACAGGTCTTAGGAAGGACACACAACACACTCTCATGGCTGTGATCACACAGACTGCAGTGGGGGCACAAGTGGAGGCTCCAGTCCTCTGCCTCCGGGGCAGACCACTATCCATGGGAGGACAGGACAGGACAGGGGGGAATGCACTTCATGGAAGAGGAATCAAGCTCTAGCACTTCATTAAAGCACAATACAGGACAGAAATCAGTTTTCCTCATTTTATACTCCCAAATCCCTCTGAAACAAGACAGCCTTGAGTGAACCACATTTTTGCTACAGGATCTTTTTTTAAACCTGACCAGCAGATTATGCAACACTGGAGTGGGAGCCAGCTGATGGTCTGCAAAGAGAACTCCACCGAGGAAAAACAGCAGAAAATCTTCCCAATCTGCTGCATGTGGTGGAGGGGTGATGAACAGCTCCAGGATTCGGAGCCTGCAGCAAGCTGCTGTGGCAGGGCTGCTGTGGCAGAGCCGTTGTTGTAGCTGTGATGCTGTGGTAGTGCTGCTGTACTGCTGTGGCAGTGTTGCTGTGCCAGAGCTGGCAGCACCCCGGTCCCTCAAAGCACCCCTGTGCCCACAGGGATGGCTGTCACCCCAACTTCCCAGGAACACAAACCTGGACTCCCTCTCTCATTCGGCTTCTGGGTCACATGAGGGTGAGGGAAGATGAGGCTGAAGGGTGTGCACAGCAAGGGGCAGGAAGGAAATCTTGGGCCATGGGACAGGAGAAGAAGTTGGGGCACCTCAGCTTGGCCCTGTGTCCATCCCTCCAGCTGCTGCCCAATGGTCCAGCTCAGGCCTGGAGTGTTCCCCTTCCAGGATGGCTACAGGACAACATAAATCTGTAGCCATCCATATCCTACATCTGAAAACCTGCCAAGGGCAAGGAATCTGCTCTCAACCATGTTCATGTTCTGGGGGGCTGAAGGCAGGTAAAGCTGCAGAGGACACCACAGTCCCTTTCCCAGTTGCCTGCTGCTCAAAAAAATAAGCATTTTTGAGGCTTGGGTTCCCCACAAGGGCCAGAAGAGCATGGAGGGGATACTGCAGACCAGCACTGCTCCACTGGCAAATCCCTGGCTCAAGAACACTTGGACACTGGCCAAACCACTCTGTAGGGATGAACCAGCTCCCAGGTAAATGCTGGGTTTGGGGATGAAGACTCAGCAGGTGCTACGGCTGCAGGAAAGCTGGGCAGCTTTTAGTTGTAACAAGGCAGAGGAAAAATATTCCACCTACCTCAGTGGTGGGGGGAATGTGCTAGGGACAACAGTCCTGGAATAAACTCAGCTGTGGGAAAAGCCTGTCTTGCACTTTATGGGGATGAGAAACAGCATCTCAGCCCACATCTGAGCCTGAGTCATGCACAGGCAAACCTCCTCCTGTGTGCCCGGCAGCTCGGGGATGGAGCAGAGGACTCCATCCCACCTCCACAGTTGTTTTAGGTTGTAATGCAAGATGTAACCAAAAGTATGTATTCTATTACCATCTGTTAAAACCAGGTGGGGTAGTGTTTCTTTATGTCTTCCATCCCTCATAACTCCGGGTAGGAGTTAATGGGCCAGCTGTCAAAACCAGGTGGGGCAGTGTTCTTTATCTCTTCCAGGACTTATCCTTCCTCCAGAGGGATATCTTATGTTAATGGGCCATTGAGTCTCACTGCATGACTGATAAAATTACATGATCCCATTGTGAGATGCTCCATCCAGAGGGACGAGGCAAGCATTCCTACCTGGATATAATCGGAGATTTAACACACCTGAAGCAGCCTGTTTCCACTGGATTCCCAGAGGAAGACTGGACCCATCTCACCACCACTGGACCTTCAGAGGAAAACTACACCCTTCTACAGGATCACTGCTTCAACAGAACCACATCTGTCTCTCCAGGAAGACTGCAGCCACGATTTAATTGGACTGCCACCAACACCCTGACCAGCAGGGTGTCAGGTTGTATTCTGACCCTGTCAGTGTTTTCTTTTTGTTTGGTTGGTTTTCTGTACTACTACATTTTAATTTTACTTTTCCTGGTAAAGAACTGTTATTCCTATTCCCGTATGTTTGCCTGAGAGCCCCTTAATTTCAAAATTATAATAATTTGGAGGGAGGGGGTTTACATCTTCAAGGGAGGCTCCTGCCTTCCTTAGCAGACACCTGTCTTTCCAAACCAAGACAAAAGTCCTCCATAGGTTTTTGGTTGTGTAGCAGCTGTGCCCTGGGGACACCAGGAGCTCACATTGAGGTTGCTGTGACACAGAGGCCGCAGTCCCACGGCACACATACAGCTTCTGCTCTCCCCATAATGGGGAGACTGGGCTGGTACCATCCCTATTTTACAAATTCAGCTTCTCTGCAGGGTTGTTATCTGCTCTCCTTGCTCCACATTTTCATCACTGCCACAGGATTTGGCCATTTCAACCTCCCTCAGTGTAGCCCCCCGTGCACCAGAGTCACTCTCAGAGGCAGCACAGGCTCAGGGCCTTAAGAACACTTACAGTGACCTTCTGGGGGTGTCCCTCAGGGTGTGGGTGGCACCATTCTCTGGACGTGTCATGAGATTTACACTGAATGTGTCTGAGGGGCAGAGTACATGGGGATTGCATGTGCCTGCTTGTGTGCCATGTCTGGAAATAGCTCAAAAGCAAAATTCCCTGGAATCAGATTGATGGGGAGCACAGATATTTTCTGCTTCACAGTTTACTGTGCTCTCTGCGAACGTTCCTCTGAGGGCCTGGCTGCGCATTCAGCATAGCTGAGAAACGTTATTTGAACTGTTATTTTAAGCAGAATGTCTGACAAAGCTGAAAACTGCCAAACTCTGTCAAAAAGGACAGCTTAGAGGTCTCAGACTCTGAGGGTCAGACAAAAACACCAAATATCTTTCAATTTATCCTATGTGAGATCATTAGGACATTGGAGTTGGATTCAAAGGAAGGGGTTTGGAAGGACATCCAGCCACATCCCTGGTTGGTTCTCAGAGCCAAAGCATGGCCCATCAGAGCATCAAGGGCTGGTGACCGTCACCAGAGCTCTGCAAGGGCATCCTAGCTCCTTCTCTCTGCCAAATATCCATTTGTTATCTGTGTTCCCAGACTCAGTCCAAATCCACTGAGCCCTGGGGAAGAGGAACCCCAGGAGAGTCAGCTCCAACAAAGGCATTCCTACTGCAGAGTGATGCACAGGCAGAGAGAAGCAGGACAACACCAGTGACATAGAAGGCCAGCAGTGCTGCAGAGCCAAGTGGGATTTTTCTGCTCCTTATTTTGGCTGGAAGTTCAGAGCACCTCAGCCCCCTCTTCCTTCTCTTTGCACATTGTGACAGTGGCTGCCAGCTGCTGGCGGCACACTTGGCCCTGCTGGCAATCACAAAAAGGGCTTCTGCACTCACTTCCTCTTGCCAGATCATCAGGATATTATTGAGGGAGTGAATGGCTGATGCTGCCTGCAGAAACTGCAGGGCTTGAAGCACCTTCACGGCCCCAAAGCTCCACCTGCTCTGAGATGCAGGTGGTGAAGGACAAGCTGCAGCTCCCTGGGCAAATGCATCATAGATGCTTTGCTCTGGGCAAACAGCTCCCCCCAGCACAGGAGCATCCCTTGTCCTGCTGCAGCACACCTGCATCCTGCTGCAGCATCCTTGCATTCTGCCATAGCATTCCACCGCAGCATCCCTCCGTATTACCTGCAGCATCCTGTGGCAACATCCTACATCCCACCACAGCACTCCTGCATCCTGCTGGCTCCTGGGCCCATGGGATGGCTTGCAGGAGTGCAGGGGAGGCACAGGAGTTGCACACCCTGCAAGGCCTGGGGCGTCAACGGTGAAGTAAGCAACTGTTTTGTTCTCTCAGGCACTGGCAAACTCCCCCTGAATCCATGGCTGCAATCCCAGCAGCAGCCTGGGGTTTAGTCCTATGGGAAGCTGGTGGTTCAAGGAATTGCTGCATGTTTGGTGTCACTCAGCTGAGGCCTCTTTTGCAGGCTCAGTGTCACCCAGCTGATGAGCCTTGTTACAGGCTCAGTGTCACCTGGCTGAGCCTTGTTTCCACAGTTGGTTTCACTCAGTCTTCCACCAAAAGCAGCCACTACCCCCAGCACAGAGCAGCGGGCAGGTCCTCCTGCTTGGAGCCAGCTCAGCAGCCCATGTCTCTTCTCCCAATCATGCCAACTCCTTCAGACCCCTGGGAACCACCCCTGTGTCCTCCACTGCTTGGGACTATCACCCACACTCATCTCTGTTCCCAGAGGAGCCCCAGGAAAGGACTCTGGGGTGATCCATGCATTGCCTCCCTTGAGCTGGGAGCTGTCCCGGGCACCTCCCCTAGCCCCTCCTGGCCCTCACTCACCTCTACTTGCTGGCAGATTTGTATCAGCTTGGCCATCTGGTTTTCCAGTTCACTGTTGCGTTTAACCAGGTTGGTGAGATTTGTCTCCAGGGTTTGCTGCAGGTCCAGATATGGGAGAAAGAGGAAAAATACAGAGATCAGCAAAGCTGGAGCATCCCCAGTCCCCTGCCAGGAACTGAGACCCTCTGCCACTCAGCACACTGTCTGAGGGAGGGACACTGGAATAACTCTGGGCAAAGGCTCTGGGGGTCCTTGGCAGCTCCTGCCCATGCCAGCAGGCTGTGCCATGGGGGAGACACTGAGCCCAGCACTGCAGTCACCCTGGGGTGTCACTAGCTGGAGAGGACAGCGTGGGTGTCTGCTCTTTGCCACTCCTTTGGAGAGCAAATTTTGACAATTTTCATAATCAATTTCGTTCTGCACAGGGTGAGGGAGATGAACAAGAGCCTGATGAGCCATGCGATAGGGATGTCTCCTCTGCCAACCACTTCAGCTGGAGCTACAATGGTACAGACAGGGAGAGCTCAGCTGCACTGTGCTGGCTTTCAGTCCCCAGCCACTCTGCCCTTTGCTCACCAGAGCAGATCGCAGCCAGCAGATCACAGTCAGTGGATCTGGGCCAGAAGACTAAGAGCAGTGGAGCATGGGCAGCGCATCCCAGCCAGCAGCTCCTGATCAGAAAGTCATGACCAGTGGATCATGGCCAGCAGATCTCTGCCAGCAGATCATGACCCAAGAGGACAGGGATGCCTGGGCCTGCTTTGGTGCCCACAGGCTGCACTGTTTTGGGAGAAGGAGGAGATCCAGTGAAGCACGGATGAAGATCCCATTTGAGGGGATCAATATCCATGGCCATGGGGGGAACACAGTTTGTGGGTGTTAACAATTTCAGAGACACAGTATTGCTAATTCCACGTGCTCTGCAAGGGGAATGCTTTGTAACAAAGAACTCGCTACCTGTTGCAGCGCTTGTCAGGAAATTATATCCTACGAATATCTTAAACCCCAGGGCTGGAAGAGGGTCCCTGTGGTGGTTCATTCATCTGCAGGTAGGAACTGCAGTCTGAGGCTTTCATCCCACTCCAGCAGACCCATGAACATGGCCCCTCTCCACACAGATGGGTAACTGGGCGCTACTGAGCCAGAACTTGAATCACAGGCACAGAGCACAGGCAGAGCACTCATTCCTGAAAAAACAGTGGCTCCTAAAATACTCCAAGCTTGTTTGCAACCCCAAAAATCACTGGCCAAGGGCGAGTAAGGCAGAATTCAGGAACAGGCTGGAGAAATGGAATAAAATCCAGGGAGTCTTGGTTATGCCAGAAGGGTTTGCAGAGTGGGGTATGGATAATGGAAAAGCCAGCTGCTCCCGCCCCCCTCTCCTCATAGCCCAATATTATAAACATAATTTCACTACAGCAAATAACATTTCACTTGCTAATTACCTCCCTCGTCACCAGCGTGGCTGCACTGAGGTTTGAAGCTTTGAACTCATACCAATTTGCTTTCATCTTCCAGGGTGTGATGGAGGCCAGGGCGGGGGGCTGGGGTACAGCTTTGAAGCACACGTGCCCACACCCCATTTGCAGCATCCCAAGTTTTCTAAGGGATGGCATCACTCCTCCCATCCACAAACACACACAAACCTTGTCCCCAAGCACCAATCCCTATATCACACATCTCTGTGGCAATGCTGAGGCAATTGGAGGTGCTATACTGGTGTCAGCAATGGCTCCACAGCCCTTTGCTGCTTCCCTGCCCCTCACTGCATCCACACACCCTTGCTACCAACCCCTCTGCATACCAGGAAAACACAGATGGAAGGTTTCCATCTGTTTGACGTGCTGATACAAATAAGAGGGGCTTGAAACCTGGATCATACCAGCTGGTAATTTTGTAGGTGCATATAAATTACAGCAATTACAGGGGTTGGGTTTTAATTGCTTTATAAAATGCCCGTCATTTCCCCAAACCTCCACCTTCTGTCCTGAAATACAAATAGGTGATTTCTCTACAACTGGGGAGACAATGATAAAAAGTGATAAAAAGGCCTTGAGTTGGAGTCACTGGTGCCCTGTGGGGAGAAGGGCCTGGATCAGCCAGGGACAGCAGGACCAGAGAGGGACGTGCCCAGGCACCTTGGAACAGGATGAACCTCCTCCATCCTGAGTGTCAAGGACCCACAGGATCAAACCCTCCCAAGAGTCCAACAGAGCGCCCAGCCAGAGGAGAGCAATCACACAGCACTGGCTCTGCAAGTACCAATGCTTATTGGTTCAGTTAAAGGCACAATGGGCAACAACTCGATTTTCCTTTTCCTCCAAATACCAAATGAACAGTTGAACTAAATTTGGATTTCTCTCTTTGAAGAAGACATCAAGGGTGCAGGCTCAAGACAACTTCAGGAACTATAAATACATGGTGTCCTCCTGGTCCCTGTGCTTCATCAAACACAACCTTGCCTGCACCTGGCCAGAGTTGCTCTCCATGGCTGATCCACAGCTCATCCACCAGGCTGGAAGCTGGTTCACTCTGGGAAACACTGTCAGCCTTGTGGCTTTAACCAGCTGAGAGATGGAACAGAGCAGGCTCTGAGCCCCAAGCAGGTGGCCAAAGAACAGGCTGCCCACACATCACGTAGGCTGAGGGGGTCCAAGTCCCCAGGGCGTTGGGCCATGTAAGCCTTAAGATCTCCTCCAGCGACATGAACCTGCGGGTGTGGGATGGGAGGACGTGGAGAACTGTGGAGCTGGGGAAGCCCTAGGGACAGGAATGCAGGGGTGGTGAGTGGCTGCTGCCATCCTTCAGTGCTGCTGAGGGGCGAGAGACAGCCTGGCACGATGGCACAGAGCGTGTCCTTTGGCTCTGCCTTACCCCAGACAGGTTTCTGCATTTATCTTCATGGGAAGGCAGCCAAAACGGGAGGGTGATACTTCCAGTGATTTACTCACAGCTTTTCTCATTGCCTCTGTTCATCTATAATCACTTCCACTAATGGAGTCGAATCCCTGCCCTGATCCTCCCGCACAACACAAATCACGTGTGCATCCACAAACCCACGTGCAGGCACACAGGCATCAAGTCAAACCCACTCCTAAATGCTCCCTGCATACCAAAGCAACAGGAAAACCAGTTCCTGGAGGTGTTCACCAGCTTCACCTGGACAGGGCAGGGGATGAGCACAAGGGGTGGCCATGTGGGATCATCACTGCCACACTGAGGATGCACAGTCAAGCCCTCGGGGCTGAGGATGTGCTGCCAGCATGGGGCAGGATTCCTGCTCGGTGTCCTCTGACTTGTTTTGGAGCAGCACAGGGAAGCCAGGTATTGCCAGGACATTGCCCAGGGCATCAGGAGTCTGCCACAGAGCTCCTAAGGGAGCTGCTCATTTTTTAAAACCACAAAGTTGTTGATAGCATGAGGCAGCTGTAATTGCACTGGAGCCATGGGAACCTCCACCCATGTCCCTGTTCCTGGCCAAAACACTTCTGTGCACTGAGCTCCTGCCGCAGGCACCCACTGTGGGGATGATGGAATTGACATGGTTTATCTCAGGAATGCTGGGACAGCTTTCTGGGGAAGCAGCAGCTGGATAGGGTGACCTTCAGGGAACGCCTCCCAGGGTCATTCCAGCCCCATCTGCTCTGAGAGGATTTTGGAGCAGGACAGTAACGGTGGGGTTGGTACAGCATCCTCTCACTCCACTGGCAGCTGCCTCTGTGCTGCCAAACTAAAATCACAGAAGTTGGGAAAGGACTGTAAAGCTCATCTCATACAACCCCTTGCCATGGGCAGGGACACCTTCCACTATCCCAGGGTGCTCCAAGCCCTGTCCAACCTGGCCTTGGACACTTCCAAGGCATTGACAGCACTGCACAGATCAGGCTCCTCTCAGTGGCCACAGCAGGTCCAGAGCCTGGCACTGCTCCTATGCCAGCGGATGCTCCTACTCCCACCTCCCCTTCCCATGGCTGCAGAGAGGCCTGAACATTGCACTGCCCACTGCCAGCCCAGGCAGCAGCACATCCAGGTGATTCAGACTGGAAGAGGGGAAATTTAGGTTAGATACATGGAAGAAATTCTTCCTTCTGAAGGTGGGGAGGCTCTGGCACAGAGTGCCCAGAGGAGCTGTGGCTGCCTCATCCCTGAAATGTCCAAGGCCAAGCTGGACAGGGCTTGGAGCAACCTGGGATAGTGGAAGGAGTCCCAGCCCAGGAAGAGGGGTAGAACAAGATGAGTTAAAGGTCTCTTTTAACCCAAACCATTCTGTGATTCCACAATTCTATGTTTAGAATCAATTCCCACCACCAAGAAAAAAAAAAAACTTTGGGGAAAAATATGTGAAGCCAGTCAGCTACTGGGCTTTGCTCAGAGAATGTCCCTAGACAACAGGACAAGTGACAAAGAGACAGGACTGAGCTGCCATGTGTGACACTAATACATTTGCTTTGGAGCAAAACAGACTGAGCAAGGCTGAAACCTCTGCCAGCATTTGGGGCTGCTCTCACCCCACTGGCAGAGGTGACCTAGAAACCAAGCAGCTCTGTGCGACATGGGGCTGGGGGGGGCTCTGATGGTGCTGAAGAGTCAAGAGCCAGAGCCTGAGCCAGGCAAAGGGGCTCTGGCAGTGACCCTCAGAAAGGAGAGGATGTGGACCAGGGCAATGCACTCGACCAACACACACCTGAGGATGCGGCGACATGCCCCATGTCCCCTGATCAGTGTGAGCAATACAAGAGCAGCTCCAAATCCATTCATTGGGTTTAATCCCTGATGATCTATTAGGCTTAAACCCTGACTGCCTCTTTCTATGCTCACCTTCAGTTGGGAAGCAGCTCTGGAGGGAAGCTCCCTACAGGGAGCAGGGCTGGGGATGCAGGTGACACACGGGTAGGTTTGTCACCGCCAGGGCTCCCAGCCACATCCATCATGAGCCCTTTGGTGGGAGTCACCCATGCTACCCAGGCACATAGTGCTCCACCTATGTCCCCAGTGCTCAGCCTGGGAGTGGCCCCAGCCTCTCCCCTTCACCTCACAGAAAGCACAAGGTAATCCCAGCCTGACAAGACCTAGGGCTGGATCCTGCTCACAGTGGGGTAAATCTACCATTTCAGTGGCCATGCTCCAGTTTGTGCATGGGATGAAAGAAAGGAAGGAACTGTCAAGAGCCCATAGGAGCAGCTGTGCTGGGCTGAGCAGGGCTGGGGGGGCAGGCAGACAAGTGGGATGCATGCTCCTCCACACAGCATTCCAGTGAGAGCTGCATCAGCACTTACTGTGTCTTGTGTCTCCTTGGGAATTTAAATTGAGGAATTGAGGAAAACGAAAGCAGAAAACCCCGAGTAAACAGGGTGAGCTGAGTGTGGGATTTGTAGCCACTGCACGTGTGCTGCTGAATCAGCACATCCTGGATTTGTGTCTTGTCGGCGCTTCTGCAGCATCTTCTCTTGGGCTGAGCCAACCAGCATTGCCTGAATCGGCCTGGTTTTGGGGAGCAAACCTGTTGCTTGTCCCACTACATGAGCTAAAAGCACACCCCAGATCTGTCATGCAGCTCCCTCACGCATGGGGGGGTGTCACTCATACCCACACTCCTATGAGACACCACTACTAGTGCCACACATCTCCAGCAGCTCCAGCATTTAATTACGCTGGCAGAACTCCTACATCTCAGCTGAAGAAATCAGAGGGACAGAAATGGTTGCAGGTAAAACTTGCTTCATCACCTGTCAATGGAGTGACCTAGGGTCCTACTCACCTCCTCCCAATGCCTCACTCTTTGGCCTCTGTTCCCCAGAAATGTGAGCAAATGTTCCTGCTCCTACAGACAACCTGAGGGGTGAGCATGCCACTAGTTCTCCTGTAAATCAAAGCTGTCCTGGGGAAAAGTCACAAGGGGGAAAAGTCACACAAATTAGTTTAATGTTGTTGTTTCTCCAAAGTTGTTGATTAGTTGCAGACTTGGTCTGAGTATTGTTTTGGCAAGGTTTGTGTCTGCCTGGTGCAGCTCCAGAGTGCACATTCCCTGTTCCGCGTTTACTCCATCCCTCTTCTGCTTAACAGCAGTAGGGGCTTTGCTTCCAAAAATACTCCTTCAGGCAAAATACTGTGAGAGCCTGAACACCTGGAAGTCCTTGGCACAGCTGTCCTCCTCCCTTCAGGGAGAAGAGGAATGGCTGGTGGTGGTAGAGAACCTCTGCTGCTGGAGCTTGGCCACACACGTCTCCCATGGAACGAGCTGTTCCTTGGCAAGCCACACCGGGCTGTTGTGGGAATCAACACACACAGGTAACCAGGGTGACACCAAACCACAGTGGAAATGCCACGAGTAGATGCATTTCATTGCCTCGCTAACAATGCTGGGCAGCACAGACACGTGGGGACACTGCTCCTTTAGGCTCAGCTCATCCCAGCAGCCACAGACACATGGGGACACTGCTCCTTTAGGCTCAGCTCACCCCAGCAGCCACAGACACATGGGGACACTGCTCCTTTAGGCTCAGCTCATCCCAGCAGGCACAGACACGTGGGGACACTGCTCCTTTAGGCTCAGCTCATCCCAGCAGGCAGGGCTGTCTGCCCCAGCGTTTCAGAGAGCTTTGTGCGCACGCAGTTTATCACAAGGCTGTGTGTGTTTTTAAGATCACAGCCTTGTGATAAAGTCTCCCAGCAGGAGGCTCCAGCATGTCTGTCAAAGTGTGTTACCCCTACACAGGAATTCTACTTCTCAAAACAGACAGAGGATGAACAAAACTCGGCATAATAAATGGAGTTTTCCCACACTGATGATCTTAGCATTCCCAGCTGCAAGGTCACTTTGAGCAAAAGTATTCCTCTTCACCAAATCTCCTGGTTTTAACTCTTTCCTCCCAACAGCTGTTTTCCTGGCTAAGATAAGAAAAAGGATAGGCATAAGGCAGCTGACACCCTCCCCGTTACTGGGTGACCAGACCTTCTCCTACATCCTGAGTGTGCAGCTCCACCAGGAAGTCCGCACAAAGCAGAAGCCCAGCAAAGCACAGCGCATTCCTGAAGTTCCTGGAACAGGAAGGGAAAACCAGGTGCTGCCCAAAGACAAGTTCCATACTTCCACCAAATACACTTCCAGCAGAGGCTGGTTCCCTTCATTTGTGTGACAGACAGCACAGCAGCTTTTGGGAGTTCTCTCTCCTGCATCCTTCCTTATCAACTAAGACATTTGGGGACAGATCTTAACACCTACTTCCAGTCCATGGAGAGGCAGGACGTGTGGCAGCTCAGCCCCCAGGCCCCAGCACCCCCAGCAGTCAGAGGGCACACGTGAGGCACACAGCTGCTGGAGCACCAGGCATCCTCACCACCCAGGGTAGGGAACGGCTGTGAACAAGTCAGGTGGCAGCAGCTCTTACAGGACATCCAACAAACTGAAGAGGACATTTTAATGCCACCCTGCACTGCCTGCTGCCTCGATGGGAATGATGGGGCTAGCAGCACCCAAGGCAGCTGTTTGCATCTCGGCAGGTCCCCCAATTCCTCAAGCACTCACCAGAATCAGTGACTCCCAGAATGGTTTTGGTTGGGAGGGATCTTAAAGCTGATCCAGTTACACCCCCTGCCATGGGCAGGGACACCTTCCACTAGACCAGGTTGCTCTAAGCCCCTGGCCTTGTACACTTCCAGGGATGAGGCAGTCTCTGGGCATCACACAGGTTCATCCTGGCAGAAATGCATATGGCTGATTCAGGTCCTTCAGTCTTTACATCCTTTAATCTCTCCAAAGCCATTCTTCTCTGCTTGGAAATTATCCTGGTTTTCTGTATCATTACAGAAGTATTGAAAACTGTTTAAATATTTTATTAAATTCATCCTGACTCTGATAAGCCAGTTTTCATTCCTGAAGTCATCTAAACATGATCTGCTTGTCGGAGCTGTCCTAGTTAAACACTGAGATTTTACTCCCCAGTTCAGGCATGTGTTTTTCAGCTTAAAAGAATATGATTGTCAGTCATCTTATTAAATGTGCTACATTTGCTATAAAAAATTCCCAAATCACAGTGAGCCCAGAGTGTATTTGTGCATTTCCCACTATTTTTATTTATTCCTTTAAAAGGACAGAGTGGAAGGAAAACATTTCCAGTGCTCCAAGCAATGCCTTTTTCCAGGAATTTTTCTCCAGTAATACCTGGTTCCTTCCAAACCAGGAGTTACAGAGGGGTCATTTTCTGATGCTCTGCTGTAGGAACCACCACAGCTGCACAGCCTGAGGGGTGGAAGGGCTGGGGAACAGCCCTCCACTTCCCCCCTCTGAGCTCACTGTTGGATGGGTGGTGGTGAGCAAAAAAAACCAGTGCTGGCAGTGGCCCCAGAGCTCCCCTCCAGCTGTGGTCCCCCCACACCAGCCCCAGGAAACCCCAGGGATCATTCTGGGAGGAACCCAAGAAGCAGCTCTGTTGTCTCCAATGGAGCTGAGTACTGCTGGAATTCCTGCTTCCCTGAAGAATCCCTTCTGTCAGAAAAGTAAGCCATTAACAATGATCCCATTTTATTCTGCCTCAGTGATGAAACCACAAAATTTGAGAAAAGAGAGAAAAAACTGAAAGAAGATGCTGCAGATGCCCACCTGCTCCTTCAGTCTCAACCTTCCATCCTTCCATCTCTCAGGTTTCTGTCTCTCCTGTGTAGCAAAAGGGACTCACTCATCTGTCACCCTTTTGGTACATTGTGGCCTTGGGCATGATGCCCAAAGCCCTCCCTGAACAGGAGGATCACTGTGTGGAGACTGCAAGGGAGCAAGTTCCTTCTTCCTCTTGGGGATCCTGCTGCTGGAGCTGGAGAATCCAAGTGCTGGCAGTAGTGCAGATCCTTCCCAAGATCCTCAATGTCCTAAGGATACCCAGGTGAACAAATCCCTGTTGCACATCCTGCCAGATCCGGGGTCTGCAAGACCCCCAAGGGTGGATGGCTCACAGGGTCCCATGCCCAGAGAGCTCCACCAGCAGCACTTCAGGGGAGACAAGCCCAGCAAGCCCTAGGGCAAGGTCAAGTAGGAGTCACCCACAACCCTGGGAAGGCAGACATTCCAAAGGACAGGCACAACACACAGCCTGAAACACAGAGAAACAATCTCAGGCATGGGGAAGGATTAGAAACCAGAACACACCGTGTGCCTGGAGGAGCTGTTAGAAGGCAGAGGGATAACCAGAGGACAAACCAACAACAACACAGCTTGAGGAGAGATCAGACCATGAGACATCTTGAGAGCCCCACATTTGAGGACTGACTGTCAGGCATAAGCCAGCACTCTGGCACTGCTAGCTCTGAAGCCAAAGTGAACAAAACCCTTTCAAAGTATAAAAGATAGATAATGCTTTAATATGCATATCCTCTTGGAAGAGCTGACTGGTGGAAAGAAGATGCATCTTTTGAAGGAGTTCTATGAATAATGGTAGGCAAAAAACACCATCAGAGTTTTCCTCAAAAGAAAGGAGAGGAGAGGAGAGAAGGGTAGGAGTGGGAAGAGGAGGGCAGGTAAAAGGAACACTAACTCTCACTCATTAACTAAGTGAACAGCAGTCTCCAGGGGTGCTCTAAGGACACTGCAATCATGTTAACTGCTCTTGCTGCAGGTAACTGGCTGGCTGGGAAGAGTCCTTTGGAATACTCACAGGGTGTGTGAGAATTCAGAAATGGAATTTCCACGGAAAAAGCCTGACACATAATGATATGAGGTACACAGGTGTGTCTGAATAGCAGGCGATTCAGTGTTACCAACAATTACTCAAAGCAGAAGAGGACAAAATACCTGAAAGAGCATCAACAAACACTTTTTCCATTAAGGTTTCCTCCTCACCCTCTGAGGATCTCTGTGTGATTCACAACCAGGGGAATTTCATTAGGTAACACCCTGTGATGTGTCCTCAGGAGCTATAGGACCATCCCATGGGCACCTGTGACACCTGGCTCAGGCTCCAACAGCCTTTTCAAGCAGTGATATCATCTCAGGGGAACAAACACCCATCTGAGGCTGCTAAAGAAATTCTGGGATTTTGCAAGTCATTTATGCGAATTCCTATCCTAACTCAATAAACAACCAAGTGTCTGTGGCAGAAATGAAGAGATGCAATTCAAAGGGAATGCACTGAGCAGGGAGTTTAGTGCTAGAGAGAAACTCATGGAAGATTCATACATTCCCAAAGAACATCTGGTTCCATTCAACATCAAAAAAGCTACTTTGTGATTTCACCAGATAATGGGTTTATCAAAGATTTACGAATCACTTCATTCAATTCCTATCTCACCTCCCAAACCAAATTAGCAAAATTCAAGCAAAAAGTAAGGAAGAATCCTGAAGAAAGTACCTGTCCCCCACCTCCTCACTATCTCGGCAGCACGTCAAGATTTGAAATCTGGCTGCTTCCAAACTGAATGGGAAACACATAAAGTGGCTGTGAAGCAGAATTCATGCCTAAACACTGAGAAGAAATGGTCTGAATTACAAATAGAAAATTTGCTGAAGAGTGAAGCTAAAGCTCTTGCGTTTTAAATTATGGCAGGAGACATAGGGAACTCTGCAGAGATCAGCCAGATCTGGCACCAGAGGTCAGTGACAAGTGACATGGGTAACACCAAGCTTGACTTGTGCTGTGAGCATGACATGACATTAGATTCAGCTTTACTGAGCCAAAACACTGCAGAACACAGTTTTAACCTAGAATGTTACACTGCAGAACATGGCTTTAATCTAAAATATTAATTGGCAATAAATGCATAATTGTCTGCAAATGGCTCAAGCTCCAGCCTGCCTGTTTGTCCTAGCCTGAGGTTTGTTTGCTGTCTCATCCTCCTCATGCTTCTACTGGCTCCCGCAGCACCTCACTGTTACCTGCCATGGCACTGGCACCCAGCTCCTTTCCTATGGATTATTTCTCAGTTCTTCCATCTGGGAGCTGGGTACAGGCAGAGCCTGAAATCAGACAATCCATGCAGAAAAGGATGAGAGCTAGAGGACGGGGAATGAGGATGGGGGGGACCATCTGATAGGAAAAGCTCAGTGAGAAACCCAAAGGGAAGGAAACCACCCTGCCTACCTTAATCTCTGGGGCTGTGACACCCATCTCGGGGCTGTGACACCTGTCTGGAAGATGTGACACCCATCTCCAGGGCTGTGATACCCATCCCATCTCTGGGGTGCATCCCACCAGCAGGAACTGAGTTGAGCAGTCAGAAGCACCAGAACCACCTGCCCCAGGAAGCCCCCTCCAAGCCCCCTCCTAGCATGACACAGGGCAAGTGAATCATTGCCAAGACTCCTGAATATTAATTCCTCAGCCCTCTTTTTTCACAGCCTTCCCCCCAACACTCCCCATCAGGGGCTCGTGCTGGAGAGGGGCACTGAGCTGGCTGCCAGTGCCTGATAACGGAACACACAGCCCGCACTCAGGAGCCTTCCCTCTCCCAGCATGCCCTAAAAATTCATCTTCCAGCTCCGATGATCAAACAAGTTGATCAAATGTTCCAGCAGCTGTGTTTTAATTCCCTGTTGAGCCAGCTCCTGCGCACACTCAGGAGCCTTTTTCATTCCTTCCCCCATCTCTGCAGCAGCAGCTGGAGGAGCTGGAGCCATGGGACAGTTGGCTGAGGCAGAACAGCAGGCAGAAGACAGTCAGGAATCACATGCATCTCTTCACCTGTCCCATAGGGAAGGACTACTCTCAGGTGAAAACCTTTTCCAAGCACAATACTAGAGAAGCTCCTGCAGAGGCCAGAGCAAAGATCTACTTGCTTTACTTTGGGGGGCAGGATCTTCCAAGGATTCCCTCCCTTCTGAGGGAGAGTCTTCTGAACAGGAAATCCCCACAGTGGGGAAGATTTCCCAGAGAAACATCCCTGGGAAAGCTGCTCCACTTGGTGGCATCGCTGTCAAAAGCTTGGGCATGTGGGGACAGTTTGCTAATGAGGATTGCAGCGATTAGGAGCATCAAATTATCTTCTGCAATACACAACAAACAATGCTAATGGTGGGATAATGTCAGGCAGAATCACATTGGATTGGAACAGCACTGATAGCACATGTTAAGCAGACATATAATTACCACTGTGGCGCCTCGATAACATTAATAACGCTGCTAATTAGACTGATATAAATAGCAAGATTAATTGTCACAAAACATCAGTGTCAGGGTTGAAAGGCAGCTGCAAACCTTTTGTCAGCACTTGGGCACTGGGGCTGTAAGAGACAGCACTGGGCACCGATGGTACACAGAGATTCCTGGTTGCACCTGGCAGCACCTAGAGGCTCCTGGTTACACCTGGTGGCACCTGGCTGCACCTGGCCCCAATGGAGGGAGCTGGCATGAGGTAGGCGGCAGCAGCAGCAGGAAGGCACAGCCCAGCACTGAGCAATACAAAGTCCTCCCTATCCTGAAGATGCCTGAACACCCAAGGACAGCCAGGATGACCCTGTCCCCATGCAGCCCTGGCAATCTTAGTTGCTCTGGACTGACAAGGGAACAGCCTTGGAAAGGAACAGCTTTGACAACGGAACAGTCTGAAGGAAACAACCTGCTACTTTCCCTTAACACCTTAAAGACAGAGAAGAGCAGTATTGGGAGCCATTGATGAAAATATTCTTCCACTGGGGCCCTGCGATGTTCCTGCCCAAGCGAGCAAGAAGAGCCCCCGAGGATGGGGGTTTAGACGGTTTAGAAACCCACATCCCACTACTGGGAAAGGCAGGACGGGAGTAAATGGGAACAATGAAGCCCAGTGTGCCCCATGGGAGACCTCCCTTCTTATCCACAGTTGTCTCCTGCTGTGAGAGGCTGTCATGGAGCAGCATCAGTCTTGGGCTGGAGGGTGACACCACAACCAGCATCTCCCTTCCTTGCCTCCCCAAACACAAGAACAAATTTGGATGGAAAAAGTGAAGGACGTGGCCAGAAGGGGTGCGTCCCTTCCAACTCAGGATATTCTGCGATCCTATGAAGTGTAAGGCCTGTGGAGACTGCTGCTGCATAAATAGCCTCCTCCCAGACTCCTGCTTCTTGCGGGACGTGCCTGCACTGAACCAACTTTTCCACCTTCCCAGCACCAGCATGTGAGAGCTGCCGGGGGCACGTTCATCCCCATGTTCAGCTGGGCCATCCCACATTTCCCGGGGAACCTGCCCTGAGTTTCTCCCTGGCTGGCTCTGAGCCAGGCCGAGGGGAGTGGGAGCCGCTTGGCTGGGTGCTCCCTGCCCCAGCACCTGGCTGCGGGGGCAGCAGGCAGGATCCTGGGAACGCTGCGAGCCGGCACAGGGAGCACTCCCCGCTCCCACCCGGCCGGCCCAGCCATGCCCGGGCTGGCAGGTCACCGTGTGGGCGCTGCCAAAGCGCACAGGAGGATGCAAACCCCTGGGTTTCACTGGGAAGAAGAACCAATGAGCCAACAACTGCCTGGGATGGGGCTTATTTAGGCTGATTTGTTGCTTATGTAAAGCAACGGTGAGACTGTTCAAACCAGCGCTGTAGATGCTGAGATAGTTGCACTCGGTACAAACTGAGCCTCGGGGTGAACGCACAAACGCTGGAGAAGGCTTTAACCCCTTGTGCACACGCAAGCGGAGAGTCCCAGCCCTTCTGCCTTTATCCCTTTGCTCTTTTGCTTCTGGAAAAGTAAACAAAACGCCTCAACCTACCAAAAAGTCACCAAAACCATCACCAAGCAATGGCACAAATAGCATTTTCAGAGTTTTCGCCATGCCCACAGCCTTGGTGCTGCTTGAGGACTACTTTTGCCCCTGCAATACACGGGATGCTAGGGGTGACTTTGCAGAGATGTGGAGGGGACACTGCACTTCCAAAGCCTTTGTATCCCAGAGTCCCACCAGACCAAGTGACAGTGTGGCAGCCACACTAATCCTGGGCAAGTAAAGCTTGTGCACTTCCCCCTGCACAGCCAGGGCACCACTGGTGACTCTGGTGGGTTGAGCCCCACACCAGCCCAGGGCTCCGAGCCACTGGCCTCTTCCAGCACATCCCAACACTCTACTGGGCTGCCCTGGCACAATGCCAGTGCCAGCTTATCCGGCAGATCTTGGGCACCAGCCCCGTGGATTACTCAAGCTGCAATGTCTTACGGCAATGGGCACGAGAGAAAATGCCTGAACAGGTTTTCCCTCCTGGAGCAAAGAGCCCTGCCCACTGCAGGTGCCCTGGGGCTGGGCACATGGCATGCTGCTGGCAGGTGCCCCAAGGCACCCGAAGGCAGTGGGCAGTGCAGAGGGAGGCCATGTGCCCAGCCCTGCCTGCAGCCAGCCCTGTTGCTCTCCTCGTTCTCCCAACACCATGACTATATGCCAGCCAGTGGCACTAAGCACCCCAGGAGCTCCATACACTGTGCCATGCTGCTGGATGGGGGCAGGAGCACCCAAGCCTCTCTGCAGACCACCTTAAGGAATGAGACTGGGAACCAACCCAAGGCAGACTTTTCCAAAAGTTAGAACATCTGGGAAGTGCAGAGGGAAGGGACCACTGGAGGCTTTGTGCTGAGCACAGGGTAAGTGCTCATGCCAAAACCTGTTCCAGCTGCTTCAAACCTGGCTAAAGCTGCACCCAGTGAAGTGCAAAGCTCCCACTAGCTCTTGCTCAGAAAAAACCCATCCATTTCTGATACAAGGAAAAATTTCCTTCTTTCCTCTGCACTAGGAAGGAAACAGATCTGCTCTATGATACAGCCAGTAAGGGGAGCCTCAAACATTGTGGGTAGGACCCCTGGGCCACCCATGGACCCTTGGGGGAGGCTGCCAAGGGGACAGTGTCGCTGTCACCCCCTCCTCACACATGCAGACCATCTCCACACGCACAAGGTTTCCCAGCATGGACCAAGAGCATCCAGCTGTTTCACTGGGAGAGCCCTGGGTCAGGCTGGAGCCACCATCACTGGTGTGCAGCAGCAAGACAAGGGCTCTCGAGGGGGCAAGCAGCTGCCCCCAGGCAGCCCCGTCTCCTGAGTCCCCTGACAGCCACTGCCCACCAACCCTCAGCTTCCATTCCATCCCAGTGAGTCAGAGCCCGAGGGAGTCATGAGGCTGGCTGGAAAATCTCAAGAGTTCCAGAAAACAAACAAACACCTTGTGGGCTCGCTTTGGTTTCTTTTTTTTCAAGCATTTGGAGTGGATTTGAGTCAACGTTTGAGCCTCTCTCCAAAGTCTTAGCATAACACACATACCAGCCCTGGGATGCTTGATTTGACATGAAAGCTGAGGCTCACATCCCCTCTCCTCCCAAAGGAGGGGCTTCCCAAATCCCCTGGGATAGCTGGGATGGTGCTTGAACCAGAGGCACACTTCAGCACAGTAAGTCCCACTGGGGCCTGGCTTGGTGGGCAGTGGATTGGCATCCACTGCTGCAGAGCATCCCAGCTCCTTGGTGCCTTGGACTGACTCCCACCCCCAAAGGGCAGGGAGAGAGAGCCTGGGAACCCCAAAGGACCCTGCAGCTGCTCCCAAAGAAGCTTAGCAGTAGAGAAACACCTCAGGAGGACTATGCACATGGAAGGAACAACAGGAATTCCCACATCCACAAAAGTCGTGGCCTCACCTCCTTGTACCCTTTGCCATCACACTAGTGCAAAGCTCCCATTAGCTCTTGCTCAGAAAAAACCCATCCAGAGCTCAGCCAAGACACTTGGGCCATTCTCTGCAGCAGATCCTGAGTTATTATAATGAAAGGCTGATACATGAATCCTGCTCCCTGCCTGCTCCAGCAGCCCCTTTCCTGCTCATCCACTGAGGGGTCAAAAGACTCTTTCAACATTGAACAGTGTCAAGGCACAAGAATAACCCTCCCACTGATCCTCCTGGCAGACCCTAACCCAGAGGGTCACTCACTGAACCCTGATCTAATCTGCTTTTCTTCCCTTTCTTCCCCCCATTAGTTCCCTCATCTTTCTTTAGAGACTATCTTTGCCAATGGGAACTTTTTGTTCCCTCTGATGCTAGAGATTTATGTGCTGGCAAGGCTGCTGTGAACAACAGCTTCCATGAGAGGCCTCAGCCTGGGCTCTGGAACAGCCCCGTTAAAATTTAATTTCTATTTTTTGATCGCGGTGTTTTACAACAGTTAAAAAGTAGCTTTTGAGCACTAAATAACTCACCGCAGATCATACTAGAGGTGTGTGGGATCCCTTCACTTATCCAAGGTTACACAAAGCTCAGCTGTGGGCAACTTGAACTACAAACTCCCTGGCTGGGCATGACTTGGATTTAAATTATTCCAAAACTGACACGTTTATTAGTCTCTATTCTCCTTAATTTTACCCGCTCTCCCTGTGCCTCAGCCCAGCAGTGAATGGAGCTCAGTGCCAGGGCTGCCTCTCAGGCGGGCCCCACAGGCATCCCCGTTCCGCTCTGCCCACACCCAGTTTGGATGAAAGGATGGGAAATCCCCCAGCCCGGCTTCTGCAGCCCAAGCTGGGGGGAGGTGGGGCTGCAGAACAGCCCCTCCTACCCTCCTGCTGCCCAGGAATGGGAAGGGCGTGGTTCCCCCCATCAGCTGCCCTTGTCTCTCTCTCAACGCTCTGGTCCCATACAGAGGGGGCTTTGTTCATGCTGCTGAACATAGAACAGTTTGGGAGGACATGGGTTAGTGATGAACAAGATGATGGTGCTGGTTGATGGTTGGACTCGATGATCTTAAAGGTCTTTTCCAACCTTAACAAGTCCATGATTCAGCGTCTCAAACCCCACACTCAGTTTTGACCCAAATGCACTGCTCACCCCATCCCCTCAGAGCAGAGCCATCACCCAGGAGTCACCCATGCATTGCATTAATTAATCCTGAGGAGAGTATAAAATAACTCAGCATCAGTCTGAGGCACAACCCCCATCTGGCATGGCCTCTGACCAGAACCCAGAAACAATGCAAGAGGAAAAAAAAAAAAA
>VYXD01015938.1:177196-200242 GCA_013397195.1 Hylia prasina
AAAAAGAAAAAAAAAAAAAGAAAAAAAAAGGCAGAGAAAAAGCAGGAAGAAAATGGATTAAACTCCAGAGTTCAGGGAGTGACATGTTTAATTGCTAATGTGGCTTTGGTATTACTCTTTTTTAAGACTTTTTTTACCAGCCCAGCTGGTGTCATTCTCTAACACCCAGCAAGCAGTAAACAGACTGTGGGAGATGAGTTGTGCTCTAGCTGCGCTTTCTGCTAATAAATAAATAAATAAATAAATAAATACAAATCAAAGGAGTGAAAAAAACTCCTTCTGGTAATTTTTTTCCCCCTTCTGTTTTCCAACTGGTCCCAAACATATTTCCTGCTGGGACTGACAAGGAACACTGTGAAATTCAGAATCACAGATTTAAAAACTGAGTGGCATCATATGAAACAGAAATACTGGATATCAACAAGGGATGATGTGGAAGGAGTTGAGTAAATACAGTCCTGGGCAGAGGCCTGGGCTTCCCAAGGCAGGGGCATTGCAAGGGGTGAAGGGGGTCGGTCCCTGCTGAGGATGGAGCCCTTGTCCTCCCTGGGACCTGCCCCAGGCTGTGCCAGCTCCTTCACCCTCTTCCCAGTCCTAAACTTTAATATGGATTTTTTTCCAGTGGCCATACTATCACTTTGTGGGAAGGGAAACAAGACATTTCCCTCTCATTTCCTCAGGAGAAACAGATAAAAATGAGCTCAAGACAATAATTTCTCTTCTTCCAGGGCATAACAACCACGTGTTATGGGTTGACAAGGTTTGGTTTTTGCTTGAAGGATGGTGTGGGATATTACCCTGCCAGGACCTAAATCTTATCCCATAAACCAGAGATGCCCGCAAGAGCACAAAGGGGTTCAGCTGGCTCACAAGTATTTGGCTGCATATTGTGATGATTTTGAACACTAAAATGCCAAATCCCAGCCTTTCACAAGCCTTTCACAAGATGTGAATGCCTGGAAAAGTGAGAGTGCTCAGAATAGGCTCCAAAAGGGCCGTGCTCAGAGGAGATGGCAGGGTGCAGGGGGATAGCAGGATGCAGATTTATCCAACAGCTTTCTCAGGGGGAAAAGGTGTTTCCTGCTGGGACATTCCACCCCTTTCTGTAGCCACTGTGGCTGCTTGCACCTCTGGCCATGAGGTGGGAGCCCATCCTGCCCTTGGCTGCCCAGGTCTCTCCATCCTGGAGCACATTTGGTGAAGCCTCACATGCACAGAGCTCACGGCATCAGAGCCAAGGGGAGCTCACACTGGTGGTGGTGCTTGATATCCCTCCAAAGAACACTGCTGGGCATGTTCCCATCAAGGCAAAATACTCCCCCAAACCAACCAAATGAAGGGAAGGCAACAGGTAGGACCAGGAAATACCTAATCCATGCCACAGAGACTAAGATGATTGGAAATATCCCTGCTCCTCTTATCTGAGACTGTTTGCTCCATGCAGCAGAGCCAAGGACATTGATCTATGCCCCAAAGGGCATGGGTCCCACAGACACTGTGAACACCCAAAGACAGCCCTAATCCTGCTGTGCACGGCCAGAGCCCAGCATAGAGGACAGGCAGGTTGGGGACTGAAATGCCTCATAAGTGTAACAAGTCAGCAGGAAGGCACACTCGGTGCTATTCCAGTGCTGCCACCCCGCCTGGCTGCACAGCCTCCCCTTCCACCTCCTGACACAATGCTCTACCTCACATGTACAGACTTTATACGCTCCCACTGCACATCATACAGCAACATAGGGGCATGATACCCTGCGAGAACAGAGCTCTCCAGCTGCCCCAGATGTGCCCTCCTTCGGACCACCCAGGCAAGAGCTTGGAAAAATATTAGAGGTGCAAGAACTTGTTCATCTGGAAGCCAGCTCAGGAAATTTTGGGGACACACCTCTGCTTTCCTCATCACAGACCTACCTGTTTGTTGATAAAGATCAAACCCAGGTAGGCTGATCTGCCACTGCTCACAGAATCCTTTGGGGTGGAAAAGACCTTTGAGATCAAGTGAAAGGTCACAGCTCCCACAGTAGCCAACAAGCACCTTTCAGCAAGGGATGGTTTCCCTGGAGATCCTGAAAGCACAAAGCAGGAGCTGGGACACTCCGCAGGACCAGCCTACAGCTGGTAAGGCAAGCCCCCACTCCTCTTCTGCAAGGTCCCCGACATCCATCTCCACTCCTGACACAGGGGGATTTATCAGCAAATGTGCAGCTACTGCATATTGATGTCTACAAAAAGGCACATCGAAGTACTTCAATTGGATATTCAAAGTTGGTTTTTTTAAAATACACATCAGCTGTCAAGGTAAAATCACTTAATTACACCTGTCAGGTGTTTCACATGCTAATGTGATAATAATAGCAATATTCAGTATCACAGAGCAAGGTTTCGAGCCTACTGAGAAATTCATCTGACACTCAACTGCACGTAGTTGACTTTCCAAATTACTCAAAGCCACTGAATGTTGCTGGGACCCATTTTTCAGGGATGCACATGCCAGGAATCACTGAGCAGAGCCTGAGGAGAGCCAGCATCACCTCCGGTAGTCAGTCAGCAGCATCAGCTGAGCTCTGCTCTTGAACATTCATTGTGCCCAAATGCAATATATCCTGAATATTAAACAACAGCTACTCAAGGCAGGAATATCAATCCTTCGGCAAAGCTCCAGGTTTGTTTCAGGAACAGAGGGCTGCCAGCTGTGGGGAGAGGGACAGCACTGCTGCTCCTCCATCTCCCAGGGAGGTGGTGCTGGGGGAGGAGGGCTGGTGGCCTCACAGCAGCCACCCTGCAGCCCAGGAGCTGCAAGGGCACAAAGCCCCATGCCATACAGGCACAGCCCATTCCACCCAACCCTGCACCCCAGTGCTGCTCCTGGGCCAGTGGTGTTGCCCAGCCTTCAAGCAGGGCTATGCTCTCCAAAACTGTTGGCTATGAGTTTTTTCACAGCAAAAATAGATTCCCCAAGTGAGGTGTTGATAGGGTGGCACCTTCCAACATAAGCAGCTGGAGACCCCTCGTCCCATCCCACTGAGCTCTGCCCACCACAGTCTGCCTTCAGGCAGGGCTTGTCACTGACATGGCTGAAATGCCAGGAGCAGAAAGAGGGAAAAAAACCCAAATAAAATAGAAAAATGCAGCAGCTGTGAGCTCTCTAGAAATGCAGCCACTGGATGGGGAAGGATGCAGACCCGCACCCTCCACAGCATGTCAGTGCAAGAGGGGCAGTCACCTGCAAGGGAGGCCTTTCTGAACAGCTCAACAACCTGCAGCAGCAGAAGGGAGAAGCAGACAGGTAACCACACCTTGCTGCAGAAACACAAGGACTTTGACCAAAGAATGTGACACCTGTAATTTAAAAAGAACCTCATCTGCAAACCATCTTTCACCCTCCAGAGAGCTTGGACTCCAGTTCTGGGCTGCCATCTTCCAGGAGGCAAAGGCTGGAGATGAATCCTCCAGCCTCATCCCAAACATAATGTCACCAAGGGATTTTCACACAGTTTTATGCTTTCATTTTCCAGCTCAAGCTGCTCTTGAGATACCAACATTGAAATCATCCTGGATGTGTATATAGGAAAAAGTGAGAAATTAATCTAATCAAAGCAGTTTCACAGCTCTGCTATCTCAATATTCATAAAAGCTTAGTTATTAATAAGGTAAAAAAGGAAAACCCTCCCTAAAAAGAAGATTTCTGGGAAGCAAAGCAAATTATCAAAGATCCCAGCCCTCAGAGCTGGGCCCTGTGACCTCCAAACAAGCAATATTAAAGCAGGGATGAGGATGATCTTCTGGATGTTCAGTGTCAGCTGAGCACTTGCTGCTCTGCCACTGAGGGCAACAATGGGGATGAGAACCCTGAGCTGGGGACCCAGGGGTATGGCACAGGTTCCCCTGCTCAGGGAGGTCACTAGATAACAAACTAGCCCTGAGATAACACTAAAAACACACAGAGCTGTGGAGAAGCTCATGGCTGAGCTGGGGCCCCCAAAGCCCCCTTGCTCCACAGCTGAGGTTGTGGCACCTGAGGAGACTCCTGGGGTCCCCATAGCAGTGGGGGCTTCCAGCCTCCACCACCACCGACCTTGAGTGAACTTTGGCTGGGGCTGCAGCCCTTTCTCTCCCCTTCTGGAAATAAAGCAGCCAGAGCATACCTGCTTCAGGGCTCAGGGGCCAACAGCTCCGACATCACCATAACTCTGTTCCAGCTGGGAACAGCTCCCATCTGCTGTGTGGGAGTCCCACCAGTCACAACTGCAAGCCGTTGTCCTCAGCTGACTCTTCTTGGTGTGAAGAAATAGAGATATATACACCAAAATTCCTCTGAGCCCCATGGCAGTGCAGTAAATTATAAATCAAGCAGCAATCTGTGACTCACCGTGCACTACTGGGAATGCACTTGCAGCTCCCAGGTGAACAGCTCCCATGTGGAAGCCTGATGGAGGGTTTTCCTCAATTTTCTACCCCACCACTCTCCTAAAAGCCTTGGAATCACTACCAACTCTCTGCACAATTTGTCAGCACAGGGAGGCTTTGTTAATCCTGGTCTCACTCCCACAGCCCCACAGGAGGCAGTGCTGCTCTGACAGGTAACAGAGGATGGGTTTTCCACCTGGCTTGTGGCTCCTTCTCCAGCAGAGAACGGATATAAGTGTTATAAAACACCACTTTTCTCTTTCTTTTGCATATTTCCAGACTGTCAATTTACAGAAGACTCAGCACCAGGAAAGGAAAAGCGTCATCAGAGCTGGCCCTTCTCTGGTTCTTTAAAGGGAGCAGAGCTCATGGAAAAGCCACCGACAGTGGCCAGTAATTAAGGCAAAATCCTTTCTTCAAATACTCCTTCCACCAGGATAGAGGAGCCAGCTGGAGCTCTGCAATAGAGCTGTTCTTGCTGCATCCCGCAGTGTAACCCTGCCCCAGCCCCGGCACGGCAGCAGCACTGCAGCACGGGCAGGACCCAGGCAGGCACCACAGAGAGGATGCTAATTACAAGTTTCAAGCAATCTGAATTTATAATTGGCTGAGATTTCACTTGGCAGATAATGCACTGCTGTCCTGGGCACTCACTGTATCTAGGTCAGGCCATTAGTTTTGCTCTTAATCTACACAGTTTTAATTTCATCTTTAATGTCAACTTCCAGCCAGTGAGCTGAGCCAGCAGACAACTTTTGTCACTGGCTGCGCTCAGCATCTTGACCTCTTCTGAACCCACAGAGGGGGAAAACAAGCACCACCATCCCGATGTACTAAGACTGCTCCCAGCCACCCTCAGACATGGGAGCGCTGGCGCTGCCTGCTGGACTGGGGAATCGGAGAACCATGGAGTGGTATCTGCAGCTGATAACTCTTGACATGAACCATCCCAGGGAAACAGAATGTCACCGCATCCATCCCTGGCATCCCAGCTTCAGAAAGCTTCTGGACATGATCCCGTACTCCATCCTCTGCCCCATCCTGCCCAGCATCCATATGGTCCCTTCTTAAATCTAGAAAACTGCTCACACAGGCTGGAATTGTAATTTACGACATAAACAAATGGAGTGGAAGATGTACAAAATAAACCCATCACACGCGTTAA
The DNA here is from genome assembly GCA_013397195.1 of Hylia prasina. Taxonomy (NCBI): domain Eukaryota; kingdom Metazoa; phylum Chordata; class Aves; order Passeriformes; family Sylviidae; genus Hylia; species Hylia prasina. The sequence continues at coordinate 182,769 of VYXD01015938.1, forward strand.
AGGGATTAAAGATGGTTCCTAAAACATCTGGAGGTGTATAATACAGTACGGATGGATCATGGCAGAGCATCCACAGGGAAGCCAGGCTGCTGGCACATGCTGGAGATTTTAGATGTAAAACCAGCTTGGAAGAAAGGGGAGCACTGGGAGGAGGTTTCTCATTTACATACACCAGTCCAGTTTCAGGCACTCAGCTCTTCTAAAGAGACAAAAAAAAATTCCCCACCAAAGATTTCTGTAGAAAGCACAGCCCTTCTGATAACAGGAAGTTACTCACTTCAAAAACCCAATTTTCCATCAAAAAAAATCTAACTTGAAAGGCGTTCCCAGCTCACTCACACCGTGGGATCAAAGCCAGGGATTAAGTGCATCTGCTCACTGCTGGCTGCTTGAGAGCGTTGCAGAGCTCCAGGAAAAGCTATTGAGCTCACCAGTGACGTTCTGAGGAGGGGACAGAGGCAGAGCCCTGCCGTGGGCATGGGACATGGGGCAGGCCCATGGGAGGCAGCAGCTGCTCTGCTGCTCCACTGGCAACAGATCCTCAGACAGCAGCATCCTATCAGCATATATGTAAGGATTTCAAGTGTTTCAGGTACTTGCAAGGATTTTCACCACTACCAGGGAGCACACCGTGGTCAGAGCTTGGACTGAGGCCATGTAAGGAGATGGCACAAGATGCCAAAACAAATACTGGCTCTGTTGGTGAAGCCTGGAATCAATCCTGAGCAATTTCTGCAGCAGGGGCAGAGTGTCAGGAAAAGAGACACCCAAAAACAGCCCCACCAATGCACAGCCAGAGGCAGGGATGTGCTGAAGGATGAACCAGGACACACACTGAGGTCCTCTCCAGGTAGCTGGGGCCACCCTCACCCCTGCTCCCCCAGTAGCTCCAGCCCTGCAGAGACTGAGGAGCTGGGCAGGATCAAACAGGATCAAATGCACTGGAAGAATGCTTTCAGCAGAGGAGAGCTTCCCTCCATGGCCAAAATCACTTCAGACTCTTATTTAAAAGGGAATAGTGTTCTGGCAACCTGTTAGGCTTCCTTAGATGGTTTTGCCTGGCTGGCACAGGCTGGACCAGGGAGGAATATTCCAGGGTTTTAATTTCTCTGCCCAGCTTTTACTGCATGCAAACATACATGGTCATTGCTTTCGAAGGTTTCCAATTTGCTAATTGAGACATTTCCTCATGGAAAAAGAATGTCCTGGACTATGGACAGGGCTGCTGGCGCAGCTCTGCACACTGGGGAAGCTTAGGTGAGGATGATGAGATGGGAGACAGGCAGGCAAAGTGAGTCTCCCCAGGCCCCATTTGGCAGCACTAACCCGAAGTCAAACCTGGTGGCTGGAATATAAGGAAGAAACACCCAGGACATCCCATCCCATTCCTTGTGCCATCAGGGGTGTTTAGCCACAGCACTGGGCACCTCGCAGCAGGTTCAGGAGAGTTGGAAATGGGGAGGTGGGAAACCAGCCCAGGAAACTGGATATCAAGGAAGATTTCTTTCCAGGCACCAGTTTGTTAAAAAAAAAAGAGGAAAAAAATAATCTGGTCTGCACAAAAAAACCCCAAGTGTTCTGCATTTTTGCTGGAGCAATGAAGTATTCCTTCTGCCCTCAAAATACATAAGAGCGGAGAGAGAGGTTTTGTTCTGAGCATGAATAGGTCAAAGATCCAAGAAAAACACTTCTGGGGCAGAATGAGCCTGGCACGAAGGGAAGAAAGGCCAGAGGAAGCAGGAACAGAGAAAGGCATGAGCAGGGTTCTAATGGGAACATGACTGCTGCCACAGCCACAGCCTCACCAGCATGACCTCAGATGGGACCTGCTGTAGGTTTTTTCCATTTAAAAAAAAACGAACGAGAAGTGTTTTGCAGGTTCATTCAGAATGCACAGGGGACAGAGAGGGATTTCAAACTTTATATAGGTCAAACATCATCCATGCAGGTTCACATCACATTCACTGCAACCTCAGCTCCCACATGAAGACTGAGCGCTCTGGAGGGATCTTGCGTCCTTACCTTCAGCTTCTCGAAGCGATCACTGAGCGATGCCACTTGGTGGTCTCGGTGGCGGCCAACCAGTTTACATAAGGCACAGATGAGCTGGTCATCAGCAACACAGTACATGTTCACCTTCTCGTTCTCATGCTCCAGGCACGTCAGTCCACGGAAGTGCGCATCAGGCACGGGCTCCACCAGCCGGTGGCTGGTAAAGGGCTTCTTGTTGGGGTGGGTGGCCCGCAGGCAGCGGTCGCAGTAGGACACCTCGCAGGTGATGCAGGTCTTTATGGCATCACGGGGCGGATCCTGCTCGCAGAACTGGCAGGCAATCCTCTCACCGGCCACGGACATGGTAGGGCTGTTGCGATAGGTCCTCTCACGGCGGCTCTCGCTGGGGGAATTGGGGCCGCTCAGAGACGCCTTCTGGAAGCGGTCGATGATGTTCTGCAGGGTCACATTCCTCTTGAGGCCCTCCAGGCCCCGGTGGTTGAGGGAGATGACATAGCGGCAGGTCGGGCACTGGAAGGCGGTGATGGGCTCAATGGACTCACTGGAGGAGCAGCTGGACACCAGGATGCGGTGGGCACAGCTGAAGCAGAGGCTGTGGGCACAGGGCAGCAGGAGGGGGTCCTCAAATAACTCCAGACAGATTGGGCAGGTCAGTTCTGACTCCAGTGTTTCCATCTTTAGTTAACACAATCCTGATTCAGCATCAAAAACCAGGGAAGATGGTCAGGAACCTGCAAGGAAGGACAGCAGCGATGTGAGACTACAGCTGCACTCCTGGGCTGCTCCTCTCCTCCAGCAGCAGGTGCCTGGGGGTCTGGACACGTCAGCCCCCCAACACCCTGACATCCTTTGCACTCTGACGCTGCCAACTCCAGTTCCGCCAGGCCCATGCAAGCACGGGCTGGAGCTGTCTCGCCCCACATGAAGCAGAGCCTGGAGTTGCAGCGGGACAGGAGCCATATGGAGGGGACAGGAGAGGAGGAGCAGCAGCTCCTCTAACACCCTCCATCCCAGCCAGGGCAGGACCTGGACCATAAGGCTGGAGACAAAACCAGGAGAAGCCACGCTTTCATGTTTGTCTTGGTGTGTGCTGCCAAGACTGGGGCAGGGGTGTACTGGCATTCCACGCAGAAGGGCTGCTCTGAATGGCACAGATAAACCTCTTAACATCCTCTCCAGCAGCTCCAAGCCTGCTTCTGGTGAAGGGGAAAAGGCAAATCAAGTCGTGGAAACTCTGAGCAGAGCAGGTCGGGAGCTCTTAACATCCCATCCTGCTCCCTGCTTTTCCTGGCCATTGCTTATTGGAGCAGGGTGGGGAGGACAGAGCAGCAAAATTATAGTCGGCAAACTTCTACTGGCTGTCCTCCACTGCACTCCACAACAGACAGAGATGCCTAAATCAACTCCAGCTGGAAGCAAACAAGCTGTATTTTTAGCTCCTTTCCCTTCCACGAGGCTGGAAAACAGCTCCCAGCAGGCAACTCAACCTGCTGCTCCCAACTCTGCTTTGCAGAGCACCAGGACCTTTACACCGAGTGCTACCCAGGCTCTGCCAGCATCCTAGCACATTCCCAAACAGTCATGTAGTGACACGGAGCCAGACCCAGCCTCTTCTTTCTCACTTGCCACCCAAGGCACAAGTGGTACCTCCTGGTCTCCCCAGCCACAGCAAGGCAGGCTCTGAGTGATGCCCGCTGTGGTGTGCCTCATCATGGATGGGGGGAGAGCCCCGTTTAGCCACAGCCACAGGGACCCCTCACCCTGGCACTGCTGCAGGAACTGACCCTGTGGGAAGCAGTGTGGTGCCCAGCCCAGCTCTGCTTTCACCCTAGGAAATGCCCTGGTGTGGTGCATGGGCTCTGCTTGGGGAGAAGAGGAAAAAACCTTCCTGGTGAGGGTGGTGAGGCCCTGGCACAGGTTGCCCAGAGAAGCTGTGGTTGCCAAATTCCTGGAAGTGTCCAAGGCCAGGATGGAAGGGGCTTGAAGCAACCTGGGACAGTGGAAGGCGTCCCTGCCCGTGGCGGGGGATTTGAATTGGATGAGCTTTAAGGTCCTTCCAACCCAAACCAACCTAGACTGTAATCAAAGGGTGGGGGGTCCCAGAAGCAGGAGACGGTCTGACTGTGGCAAGTCCCAGGCTGCTGCCAGCACCTGCAAATGGCAAACTGCACAGGTGCCACACTGGAACCTGCCCACCCCCATCCCACTGTACACATCAGTTCCATCACCCCCACCCCACCATCTCTTCCCCATTGTCTGAAATGGGATTTGCAAGTGCCTGGAGGAAACCCTGAGCTCTTCCCTGCACCAGCTCAGGGGGCTTATAAAATAAATCCATTGGATATTTTAATACATTCATGCTGCAGCAGCTCTTGCTGGCCAAATGCAGCCTTGCACACACATACACATATTTAAAATTATTTTTCTTTTCCACAAGAGAGACAGTGGAGAAATTGCTGGATCAAAACAAGCAGAGGAGCATGAAGGCTCCCAGCAGCTTCCTCTGCACAGCCCACAGAGGGTTTCTGAAGCCTCAGAGCTACCACAGCCATAGGAAAGCAACGGGGAGGAAGCACTCCTGGCCCTGTGCCTGGCTGTTCAGGCTGCCCCAGATCCACCGGGCTCCCCACACTGCAGACCTGGCAGGATGAGGGATCCCAATGCACCCCCAATGCTCTGGGCACCTCCTGGCACTTGGGCTGGCAAACCTCCCATGCTGGTCCCTCACTGTGCCAGATGCTGGAGACACAGACGCTGCCTGGCCCTAAGAGTCCCACATCCCACTGCACGAGCCCAGCTGAGGGGGCACAGCAGCCCCTTCCGCCTCCCCACATCATCCACAGATTCTCTCCAGCCAGCAAACACAAAGATAAAAAAAAAGAAAGGACAAGAACAGGATTTGTTTCATAGCCTGACCAACACTGGGAAAAGAATTTAAAAATCAGGATTGGTGCGAGAGGCTCTCCAACAGCTTGCCAGAGCCAGTTGTCCCATGGAGCAACATCTCACACTCCCACAAGCTCCCACATGCAACATCAATGCTTCACATGCAGCTCCACTGCTATCTAAAGGAAAACAATGCAAAACGTTTAAACAGTCTTTAGTTTTGTTACTGAGGCACATTTGTACATTAATCTTGTTTTCCTTGCTGGGACAGCAGCTTTTACCTGTGACATATCCAAGAAGAGCCTCAGGCTGGGACAGGAGCAGGAGCCTGCTCAAAGGCAGTACAGCAGCAGGGACAGGAGCCTGCCCAGAGGTGCAGGAACCCCGCTGGAGGTGCAGGAGCCCCTCCGCAGAGGGAGGGGAGCCCTGCTCCAAGATGCTACACCTGGCAAAGCAGGCATGCTGCCATCAAAGCCTTTCATACCTCCCACTTTGATGTTCTCTCTGACATCCAGGACTGACACAGCACGAATAATAGCTGTTTAGATTAAAATCTGCTTTATTTAGAGTCATTAGCTCCCTAAATATAAAAGTTATAAAATACTAACACTGTTTACAGGCAGTCCCGTGTCACTTGTGCCCAGGGGTGAGTGGCCCTGTCCATGCTGGCCTGTAATGACGATGTGCAGCAGCAGCAGCAGATTAACAATACATGCCATCCAACCAACCATTTTTCTGTGTTGATCTGAGCTTTGCCCAAAACCGAGGGAAAGGGGGGGTGGGGGTGGTGTGTGAATCAATGACTAACAAAACAGAAGAGATGGGGAAGGGCAGCAAACCCCAGGGTGGGCAGAGCTGAGGGTGATGCAGGGCCAGTGCAGACCCAGTACCAGGTCCTCTGGGACACAGAGACCACTGTTTTTACTTCCAGGCCAGATGGTCTCTAAAACCTATATGCCAGCCTGGAGCAGCAGGAGCATGGTGAGGGTGCATGGGTTACTCTTGGCAAGTTACACCAAGGGTTCTCGGATACAAAGGTTCCCCCACTCCTTTTCCCAAACTATCATTTTCACAACATCAAAGCACTTCATCCCCTTAAGCTCACAGGTTTGTCAGGAGAGATGCAGAGATTTGGTGACAAGAGAAGAAGGAGAGACATGAAATGAGGGATGCTGCCCACATCATCCCATCTGTACCTGTGAGGGGGGACATCCTAGTAGTGTACATTACCTGAGGCCACAGGCAGCCAACCCAAAATTCATGCTTTCCCCTCAAGCAGCATCCAGGCCCCCTTTTTTACCCATGTTTTCCAAGTCCACATAAAATTCCCTCTGATCTCCCCCAGCACCAACCCTGGGCAGAGTTTGGCCAACCTCGAGTCCCACATCAGGATATCCAGACCTGTTCAGACAAATGTTAATTCTGCAGGTTGGTATTTTCCATACCAAGTATGATTATTTATTTCCCCTCCCCCTTTTTATCCCTCTTTTTTTCCTTCCCCTCCCAAAAAAGCTCCAGCTGACATTGCTCAGCCCCTTCCAAGAATGAGGCTTTAGAAGAGCTATGCTGCTCCACCCGTGCATTAACAAAAAAAGTAATGTAATACAGCAACCCTTTCCTTAATTGGCTCAGTGACAGCAGGATACAAAATCGGGGCAGCAGTTGTCTTTATGCTTTTTGTTGTCCTCGGGAAAATGAGTTCAAAACTAGATCAGTATTGAGGGGAGGACAGAACAGCCTGTGCATCAGCCACATCTCCCCCAAGGCAGCAGGGACCCATTCTGCAATTCGAGGGAGAGAGATCCCCCCTCCACTTCCCTGGCTCTGTTGATGACTCTGCACTTCTGCCAGCTCAGCCTTCCCAACCAACTTGCCTGGATCTACCCTTGGGATGGGCCTGTCCAGTAGAAACAAAGTCCTAGGAGGGAACACAGCCCCAGCAGCATAATCAGCAACAGTTTCTGACCTAAGGAAGGCACCCCAGGGAGAGGGGAGGCCATCAGGCTTCTCCAGCCAATTCACATCCACCATGACCTATTTTTTCTGTGATTTATTTGCATCAGCTGTGCATATTTAACACCAAATTTGAAGCTCAAAGCTTCAGCCAGCACAGAGCATCCCTCAGCCAGGCCAGCACAAAGCACCCCTTGGCCACATCATCGCCTTGACCTCCCTCCCAGCACACCTGAACACATCAAACAGAACTTGGCCTTTCCTCCCACCACTCCCACTGTAATAACTCCACACATTTGTCTGAGGCTATCTGAAAATTTCAATGATCCGTCTCTCAGCTGCCCTCCCAAATCACTGTATTGCCATACTAGAAAAAGAACACCACCTGCTGCAGTTAAACTGGATTCCCCCTATAAAACCAGTGTTGCTGTCCCTAATCCACCAAACTGAAACACCATTTCCATACCAGCTTTAATTATTTTCCCAGCCAATTTGCTTGGTGCTAAAGCAAGGTTACTTCACATGATTTCCACTGCTCCCCCTGCATCACTTAAATGAAGTGATGCAGAGCCAGGAGGCTGCATTCACATGCAGCAGCTCCCTTCAGTGAGAGACCCCTGTGTGCTGGCAGGTCAGCTGCTTTGTGCTTAAACCCTCCAGAAGAGCCACCAGAGCCCAGCAGGCACTGGCCATTTGTGCTCTTTAACTCCTCCATTTGCAGCACCTTATTCCCGCTGGGAATTTCACCTTCATCACTGCCTTCACTGATGGGATGAGACCATTTGCTCCATCACAAAATCCCCTTACTCCTGAAGGTCTCTTGTCAGGCTCCAAAGTTGGGAAGGGCTGTCTTGGGTTTCCTGCATGGGACAAGGATGCTCCAGCTAAAGCCTACAAGGTCTCCAAGATCCGTTGTTTGATCTCCAGTGATATCCTGGTGCAAGGGACGATTTTGCCTCTTTTCTACATAGAGTGCCCAGGAAGGTGACAGCTCCTGGAGTGCTCCCACAGGACCTCAGCACAGCATTTGTCCACCAAGGGCTCCCAGGGGATGTGTTGTTTGGAGCCCTGGAGCTGCAGTGTGGATCAGGAAGGGATTCCCTGCAGTTTGCTCCCCAGCTCCTGCAGCCACACAGTGGGAATCATGCCATGTGGATTCCTCATCAGCTGGAGGGGTTTGAAGACACTCCAGACAGCAATGGCACACACTGTCCTCCAGGACATTATGGGGCAATTCCCACTGACACTGTGTGGGAACCTTCCCCTGCCATCTCCGTCAGTGGCCCGAGGGTTGACGGGACACAAAAGGTCCAGGGCACCTCTCCAGCCCCTCTGCTGTGGCCGATCCCTGGAGCACAGCACAGCTGCTTCCAGTTCCTGGGGAAGACAGCAGCTCCCCAGGGTCCCCAGCACTTCCCTCCCTAATCCATGAAACCTGGGGCTGCAGCAGCCAGTCTCAGGCTCTGTCAGGTCATAGCCCATGGCAACCCTCTTTCCCACACGCTGCATATGTCCGTCCATCCATCCCATTCCCCCTGCAATGCTGAAACCCATAGTCCCTGCTTCTCTGCCAGCAGCTGCCCCCATAGCTCAGGGGCTGAAACCTCAGCTGAAGCTGGGGGGGGTCACAGTGACGCCAAGGGCTGGGGGATGTGGGCGGGGGGCTGTGGCACTGCCAGGGACAGCTGCAGGCACGTGGCTTTAGTGGGAGCAGACTCACTTTCCCAAGGCCATCGCAGATGTGAGTGACCCCTTTCCAGGCTGGCCCTTGAGAAAAGCAGCTGAGGACTGGGCATGCCACCAAACCGGCACGTCCAGCATTCACACAGCCCTGGCAACCCTGCCAACCCCACCACTCCCCCGCAAATCATCCCTTCTCTCCTGCTACAGGACTCCATCGCTCCAGGTCCCACCACCCCCTCCCCTCCCTTTCCTCTCCTGCAGCTCTGTCTTCTGCCACCCCGGTCTGCCAGCCTCTCCAGCTTGTATGGCAGGCAAGCAAACCCNTCCCCCGCAAATCATCCCTCCTCTCCTGCTACAGGACTCCATCGCTCCAGGTCCCACCACCCCCTCCCCTCCCCTTTCCTCTCCTGCAGCTCTGTCTTCTGCCACCCCGGTCTGCCAGCCTCTCCAGCTTGTATGGCAGGCAAGCAAACCCAGCACTCATGTCTGCACCAGCAGCTCCTGAAAACAGCCCTGCTCCCAGCTGGCTCCTGCCAGACCACACATCGCAGCAGCCTTTTGATCTGAGCCTTTCTCCAGGCGCATCCTGTGGCTCCGCATCCTTCTCTTCTCCCTCAGCCACCGCCTGCAATGCGGCTCCAGCCCAGCCTCATCCCTACCACAGCCACCAGCCCCGGCCCAGCAAGGATGAGGGAGGGAATAGTCGCAGTGGCAGCTGGTGCTCTGGAATAACCTTTGGGCCCCAGAGCAAGTCATGGCTCTTCTCCCCCAGATGGATGCTGTGATCATCCAGCTCTGCACAGAGACCCATCTTGCTGAGGAGGAGCGCACTGCAAGGCAAACCCCTCGGTCTCTCCATAGGCTGGAGCAGCAGCAGCCAGGTCCCAGCTCACAGCCCTAGTGCTGTAATAGGGGACTGGCATCCTTCAGGGTCCGCACCCCAGGTTTATCCCCACTCCAGTACTTCCTAGACGACACAAAGCGCAGAACACTGGCATGACTCACCCACAGAGGAGCAGAGTTCAAAGAGGTGCAGACACATGACCACAGTGAAAGCAAGGCCGGGCTCATGGTGAAGCCCACCATGGGAAACAGCCAGGAGACACAGACCCACACCTGGGAAGGTACTGGTGCTGCTGCCACATGAGCATGACCACAGTGAGGGGCCAGTGCACTTCAGCAAGGAGCTGGCCCTGCACCAGTGCTCCCCAGGGCCCCCACAATGTGCAAAAGTCAAAGCTCAGCTGTAGGGATGTTTTCGGGGGGATGGAATAACAGATCCTCAACCAAAGAAAGGAGGATCCACCTGCACGGCACAACCCAACCCCAGCGAAGGCACAGTGCCTGAGAGGGGAAGCCCACCATGGTGCTCCCCGACCTGTTCTGGCATTGCCCCTCTGCACCACCTGACCCATGCTGCGAAGGGAGAAAACTGAATGGGGCCAAGGGAGCAAGAAGGGCTCCAGAGGGGATGGGAGCTGCTGCCTGAACCAGAGGCTCTGTCATGTCCCTGCTGGCTAAGGGTTGCCCTGTGTCCTGACAGAGCTCCAAGGAGCACGCGACCAAGCACCACACCAGCCCCCAGCCCACGGGAATACACTCTGCCGATGCCATTGGTTCAGCCCCATTTTGCTGCTCAGTGCGACAGCAGGAAAGCAGCAGTTCCGACCCCCTGGCAGATCCCGGCCTCACGCTGTGCATGGAGGCTTTGGAGTAAGCCCGGAGCCTTGTCGCTGTTCTGACCCACAGCCCTCTCCAACCTCCCTGCCCCAAAACGACAGATTAACTGCACTTCCGACAGATACCACAGAGCCAGGAAATCCAAGGGCCATTGTGCTGCTCTGTGCAAGGTTAAATATATCTGCACAGCTCCTTGGGCTGCATTCCTGGAAGGCTGGAAGGATAAACAACACTTCCTGCAGGAACTGGAGACAATGGGGGAATTATTAGGGCTAATGCCCAGTGCAGAAACAAAGCAGATAGCAAATATTTTGGACTTTTACACCCTCCTCCCCCCACACCCTCCTGCAATGCTGAGAAAGAGACACTTTGATGTAACTGGGCTCCTGGGGCAGCTAAAAGAGATTAATGATTTAAAAGGAGGGAAGTTGCTGCTGCCGAGGGTTCAGCCTGGGGCTTCACCTTTCCATGCTTCCAGGTGCACAAGGACAACCTCAGAGACACATTTCTCCCAGAGCCAACCCAGCCGAAGCTGGGGGCTGTGGGGCACATACACTGAGGGTCCCAGCAGAGGAGGTTTGGAGATGGAGCTCACACCCGTGCTTTGCTTCCAGCACAGCACAGCCAGAAATGCCAGCGCCGTTCTGGATCAGCCACAAGCAAACCGCAAGGAGAGCTCCCACATCTCTGCAGGAAGGGACCCTGTGTCCCACAGGGATGGGACCCCCATGCCTCCCTCCACAGCCAGACAGAGATCTGCTCTTCCTACAGATACCTCCTCGTCATTCCAGAGAAAGCCCAACTACGGCTTGTTTTCAAACCACATCAATTTTAAATCCTTTTTCCTACCCCAGTCCCTTGGGAGTGCTCCGTAGACCAGCCAGATTTTCCGGTGCTGTGGAATGACAGAGAGATCCAGTGCTCCCTGAACACTTTTCCAGCGCATTACACAGGTCATTTAAAGCCTTTCAAGACAAAATGCTCCGAACCCTGAGGTGACTCAAAGCCATTAGCATCTCTTTGGGGAGGCCTCTCCACTGCTGCACAGGAGCACTTTTGCCCGTCATCTCAAAATAAAATACATGAAATACATTTATAAACAAAAAAAGCACCAATTCCCCTTGGCTCAGCCTCCCCTTGCAATATCCCATGTCAAGGGGATGGGTCTCTACTAGAGAGAGGAGGAGGAGGCTCCAGCACACAGACCAGACAGGTATGGCAGAGCCACTGGCTGTCCCCATATCCCATGCTCTGCTCTGAATGTCACTGACACCCACAGTGGTGTCCTTCACACTTTATGAAGCACATCAAAGGATGCTCCATTAGCAATACCTCACTGCATCCTCGGGGACCTACCCCAAGCTCACTCCCCAGCCACCCAGGAGGGGTTTCCTGAGCCAAGGACACCAGCACAGCCATACCACTGCAGGACATGGATTCCCATGGCTTATGCCAGGATGGGGATTAACTGCTGACACAGGCCCGGAGCTTACAGAGCCAGGAGAGAACCATGCAGCTCAGCCCACGACCCCATGGATCAGCATGGACCATGAAACAACCCTGAACCCAGCACAGGCTGCATCCCAGAGCACACCAAACAAAAGTCCACCATCCCACCCAGTTGGGTGGAGGACTTGGACCCTGCTGGTTGCCTCCATCACCCCCGTTCCCAGACAGCTTGGTTCCACCATACTGCATCTCTCCAAAGTTCTCCTCTCTGCTCTGAGGGGCAGCCAAGGTAATTTTGGTAGCATGCAGGAGCTGTGGATCTGCCTGCCATCCCTTTCAGCTCTGCTCAGCTGCAATTCAGGACATGAAGCAGGTAACTACACAGTAATTTCCTCTGGCCATTTCCGCTCCCTCCCTGTGGGCTGCCGGAGAGAGACAGAGGCTTCTGGTGACAAGTGGCACTGGCACAGACAATACCTGCTCTCACAGACTGATGAGCTCTTTAAAGATCTGAAAGGAACCCAAAACGCTCCAAATTTTGCATTTGTCACAATCACAGATGATTCCACGGACCCCTTGGGGATTTGACACACCAAGGAGCCTCCAGAGCACCTGATACTCCTGATTCCCCATGGGAAACAGCTGTGGCTCCACAGACAGGCAAAGCTCACAGCTGCTGAGGAATGACAAGTGGACACAAATTCCTGTGGTGCTGGAGGGAGCATAGCACTCTGCAGGGTCACTCCAGAACTGACCACAACGGTGGCCAGAGGGTTGGGAAAGTACTGACAGGAGCAAAAGAGTTAAAAAAAATCCTGCCTTTAAAAAATTAATAGTGTTATGTGTATAGATATATATTCAGTCTGGCAGGCCCATGGTCTCCCTCATCCAAGTGCTGGAGCACTGAGCAGCACCACAGCCAGCAGTGCCACCACCACAATGTCACATTGGGTCTCAGCATCTGCACGACAGTGCGGGTGGCCAGAGGCAGTACAGCATCCAGCCAAAACCCCAGCCTGCTCCTTAGAGAAGTGTTGAGCCCGGACACCCTGCACCTCAACCCCCCTTCCCACACACATTCCTCCCCCCCACAGGAGGCCCATGGGGCAGTGAACAGCTGTCCACAGCCCCATACCTTGGGCTCAAAGGGAGTGCTACCTCCCCAGCCCACCCCTGCTCTGGGTTATGAGCATCTTTGAGACCACCCTTCTCTGCCTCACTGGATTCAGTTCTGTTACACAACCAGGTTTGTGGGGTTCTGTGAGGATCTTCACAAGCTGCTCTGTGTCTCTTTGAAAAAGAAAGCTAATTTATTCCTCAATATTGCTGCCGCGCTGTCAGAGGATGCTGCGGGCTGCACCTTGGAGAGCTGGCACGTTCCCACCTCCCCTGTGCCCCTACAGAACCCCACTCCAGCCAGGCCTCTGCTTCCTGCCTCAATGAAATTTTTCCCCTTCAGTCAACCAACTCAAAACTGAGTTTGTGTATTAAAGCAAAATTTAATTTCTAGGCCATTACCCCAGCGTGGTCTATTTCCTGCATCTGCAAAATGAGAAATAGACAGACTGAGCAATTCATTTCCCTCTTAGATACAAATCTCAGTTATAAACGACAATAATGACATTACACAGAGGCATGGAGCCCTTTCATTTTGGAATCCCATGGGAAGTGTTTGAGGCTGGGGGACCCCTGATGCAGCTGGCACATGGACATGCTGTGTGTTCCCACATGGATGCAGCACGAGTCCCTTGGATCTGCCCTCAGAGTCTCAGTGATGCAGCAAGTTTTCATTTATTTCTCACACTGGCTTTTCACAAGCCTGTGGGTTTTCCTTGTCCCCCTCCAGCAGAGTCACCAGACAGTGAGATCTATAAAATACAGTTTTGAGGCCTGAGAGCTTGCAGCATTCAACTGCAATCTCTGTGAAAAAATCCCAGAAAAATAAAAAACTCAAACTCCTCCAAACAAACAAAAACTCCACACAACTCTCCCCACCCTCTCCCCCACTTCTCTTCAGTCACTCTACTCTTTTGAGAGTAAAAAACTCAGAAGCAGTTTAATCCACACAATGACAGCAGCGTCCCCATTTATTCACAGGCCGCTCTGGCTGAAATTCCATTCCAACCGGATCCCATCCGCACCCTTTTCCTGTCCAAGGGCAGAAATCCCACGGGAAATGCCCAAAAGGAAGCAAACCAGATGCTGCCACCCAGTCAGAAAGACCTGGCGGTGGCGCTGGGGTCCTGCAGCAGCTCTTCACTGGAACCTCCCAACCAGCATAGCTTCAATAATAAACAGTTTCCATCAGAATCATCACAAGCCTATTCCACTTTGATTTACGAGACTCCCCCGGCTCAGCACAGTCCAAAATGCTCCTGGACCATGCTAGGGCAGCTCTGGCTGAGGTGGGAGCAAACACACAACACACTGGGCTTTCCCACACGTCTGGGGAATGAGGGACCTCATGGCACCTGCAGTGGTGCAGTGTCCCCTCCCCAGTCTGGGGCTCTGAGAGCAGCCACTGGTGTAGCACCAGGAGACATTGGGGACAGCTCCCCCATGGGCAAACATGCACTGAAGAAAGGGACATCATGTAGGGGGGGGGTAAGGGGGACAGGGACATGATATTTAGGCTGGACATCAGGAAATGTTTTTTCACCCAGCAGGTGATTGAACACTGGGACAGGCCCCCTAGGGAAGTGGTGATGGCCCCAAGACTGCCAGAACTCAAAAAGCACTTGGACAATGCTTTCAGGCAGATGATGAGATTCTTGGGGTGTCTGTGCAGGGCCAGGAATTGAACTTAATGAACCTGATGGGTCCCTTCCAACTCAGCCTATCCTAAGATTCCGTGAGAAGGATGACAGGAGCTCTGAAACACAGGGAACTCCACCAGCAGAGAGATGTCCCCTGCCCTCCGGGCACCCAGGACACTTCAGGTTTGTTTGCTGCGGGAGGAAGCCACATGTGACATGGAGACCAGTGAGCTGCATGGAGGCTGACTGGCACCACAGAGCTGAGACAGCATGGAAAGGAGATAAAAAGTGGTCCAGCCTGACCCTCCCACCAGCATCCCAGATTTCTGTCACCCAGCCCCATTCCCACACTGGAGCAGTCTTGAGGGCCAGCAACCCACTCCTGTCCTTGCTGTGTTGATGGGCATTACTGGGGGTTGGGTGCTGCCTTCCTCACAGCAGAGAGCTGGGAGCCCCAGAAAACAAGGGCAAGGGTGTCCCCACCCTGGCCACAGGACTCACCTGGCGCCAGGGCAGGGGGCCAGATCGAGGCAGAGTGATGGACTGCCAGCGAGCACAACTGGCTTTCTCCTGAGTAAGTGCAGCGCATCCAGAGGCACAAAAAAGGGCAATTCTGCCACTGGCCACACTCCCTGGGCCAGGTGCTGGGATGAAGACAGGGGAAGGGCAGATGATGAAGCCACCACATCCTGCTGATGCTGGCAGGGCCCAACCACTGGCACCCCAAAAGCCAGGGCTGCAGCATGCCTAGCTCTGCCCCACGTCCTCCCAAGGATGACACAGCCATGAGCTCCGGGCTCAGCACTGTGCCCCTCTCTGCACCCACGGATAAGAGGCAGGTCCGGGGCTGCTGGCACAAAGGTCCAACCCGATGTTTCCAGCACTGTGTAGGAAGACATGCAGGCACCCAGGATCTGAGGGGTGAGACACTCCCTGCACGTCACTGGAACCCCCGCCCTTGCACAGCACAAGGCGCCTTTCAGAGCCACACAGACACACCATTCTCCCGCTGATGACCTCGTTGCCCTGGCATTTTTGGGACCCAGGCTCCACAGTAGCGAGTGATGGCATTGGAAGCAGCAGCCTGAGGCTGGTCATCAGCCCCCCCACGAGTGTGCTCGCTAATCAGAGGGGCTGCCAGGGCTGCCGGCTCGTACAAGATGACGGTACAGCCAGGCACTCATTAGGCTGCAACACACATTTGCTTTCCAGGCAAAGAACACTAAAAACAAGGGAAAGCAGCAACACAGGGTCCAGCCTCCCCAAGGCTTTGTCCCTCTCCAGGAGGGAGCTCAGGGGAGCAGCCACAGACTCTCTCACCTCAGTGAGGGGAGCACCAGCCTCAGAGGGGTCCTGAGCAAGCTAAGGGGGGTTTGTTACAGAAGGTGTTTGTAATCAGCAGCAGCAACTCCTTCCAGAGGAACAAAATAATCACATTGCTCATCAGCTTCATTTAATGAACCAGCTATGCAGCCTCCAGCGACAGTTCTGGTTCCAGCATCTCTGATGGGACAGCCTTGGTCTCTCCAGTGACAAGCCTTTGGGATGCACCAACCCCCTAAAGTGAGGGGCTGACTCAAGGGCTAAAAGGCTCAATGCCCCCCCCTCCACTACAGAAGCCCCAAACAACAGCTCAGAAACCCACAGATAGCCCAGGGGAGTTGCAGCGTGCGTCTGGAAACACCTATCCATCCCTAGAGGGGATGGAGCAGGAGACAACGTAAACCTAGCTCTAAAAGTAAGTAATTTAGCAATCTCACATGGTCCCAGGACTGATCCCACCCTGCTCACAAACTTGCACACACACTGACACACACCCCTGAGCCCTGCCTGTACCTCAGAGACCAGCACAGCTCACCTGGTGCACACTTTGCAAAGCAGAGATTTATCACCCACTGCAGCTCCATTTCTTTTGCAAAGCAGCATTTCCAAACCAGGCAGGATGTGGGCAGTGCACAGGCACGGCCTCCCAGCCACCACGGAAGGCTGCACAGGGCACAGACCTAGCTCGGATCACAGGAGCCGGCACACCCAGGGCTCTGTAGCCACCCTGCCTGAACCGAGACAGCTGCTGCTGTCGTTGGCATCAATTCATCCTTCCACCTCGTATCCTAATTGTACTTACTGTCTTTTCCCAGAAGCATCCTCAGGGAACATCCCCTCAGTGCAAGAGCATTCCAGCACAACTGCCTGGGCCAGCCTCCCTCCTTCCCTCTCTTCATGCTATGATAGCCTGTTTCACTACCCATCGGTCAGGGGCACAAGCCAAGCACGGAGCCTCGAGTCTGCTCCTCGATGGTGAAATGTAGCAGGGACAACCTCATCACAGAGCCCATGGCACCCGCGGGAGCAGAGGCAGCTCTGCACGGCCCCTCCAGCACAGACCGAGGGTCACTGCCCACTGCAGCCGGGTTACAGGAGGGAAGGGCACTGCTGACCACATCAGGAGGGTCAAGGAGCTGCTCCAGCCCACACTTAATGCCCCGCCAGCAGGCCGATAGGTCGGTGACACCTCCCAGATTTACCAGGCACCGCCCCATGATGCTCCCTTGCCACCTGGAAGCCAACAGTGCCCTGTGTTCTGCCAGGCACTGCTGCCAGCTCCCACCCGGCTGCGGCAGCTCCTCCGGCAGAGCCGGTCTCCTTGAAGCTGCCTTCCGACAACAAAAGCTGAACCGAAACCTCCGGGCTGGCTGGGGAGACCTGGGCGACAGCCAGGAAGGGCAGGAGCCATTAATGCCGGCGTGTCCGGACTTGAGGGAATGACGGAGCAACCAGAGCCATCTGCCCTCTCCAGAAACTCTGCAGACCGCCGGGCAGAACGGCCCTTCACCGCACTCCAGCCCTCATCAGATGTGCACTTAGGGGCAATAAACTTGCAGATGTTTTTTGAGGCAAAATGCGAAAATAAAGCGCAAGAACGAGGTGTCACTAGGGCACGTTTTCCAGCAGCTGCACAGATCCTCGGCGCAAGCAAACACATCCGTTGCCAGCTCAGCAGTGACACTCCAAAGCGCGGGCAGTACCCTGGAAATGTCTCCCGACCCCCGGTGC
>VYXD01015938.1:200259-232618 GCA_013397195.1 Hylia prasina
CGGGAGGGTGGGGAGGGGGTGGCAGCGCTGGCAGACTCCCCACACGTAGCCGTGTCTCTCCTCTGTGGCTTCCGAAGCGCCGGTCACGGCGTCAGCTACCGATTAACTTCCATGGCCCTGGAGTTCATCAGATTCCAGCCGTGCTGGAGGAAGGGTGTGGGGGGGCCCAGGAGGATCAGGGCAGCACCGGCCCCGCACCGGTTCTGCGGCAGCGACGACAACCCGGCAGCACAAACCGCCGGCAGCTGGAGTGCGGGCATGGGGCTGGGCGGCGGGAGGGATACGACACTCTCCACCGTAAAACCCGGGATGAGGGGGAACGGCGGGGGGATGACGAGGTGGGCGCGGGATCCCTAAAGCCGCGGGCGGGCAGCCGGGAGCCGGCGACTTCGTACCCGCTCCGTCCATAAGGCACTGCCGCTCCCCAGCAGGACGGCTCCCAGCGAACCGGGAAGGCCGCGGGAAGCGCCGGGCGGGGACAGGCCACCAGGGTCTCCCCGCCAAGCGGCGGAAGGTGCTGAGGCGGGCTGGCAGACACACTCAACAACCGAGAGAGGCGATTGGGAGCGGGAGGGGCGGGCGGCANGCTCACGGACCCCGCCCCTCCCTCTTGGCCCCGCCCCACCGCAGGTGAGGCCGCGGCAGCGCCTCCGGGAGCCCGCCCGCCCCGGGGCGTGGGGCGCTGGGTGTGTGCCCCCGCGGGGTCGGGGACGATGTGTTCCCCTGTGGGGTCGGGGCAGTGTGTGTTCCCGTGGCGTGGGGACACTGTGTGTGTGCGCCCCCGCGGGGTCGGGGGCTCTGTGTGCTCCCTTGAGGCGAGGAACTGTGCACGTTCCCGTGGGGTGGGGGGCACTCTGTGCTCCCGTAGGGTCGGGAAGACTCTGTGTTCCTGTGGGTTTAGAGGCAGTGTGGGTCCCCATGGGGTAGGGGGCAGTGCGTGCTCCCCTGGGATGGGGGGCACTGTGTGTTCCCATGGGGTGGGAGGCAGTGACGTTCCCATGGGATGGAGGACACCGTGTGCTTCTATGGACAGTGTGTGTCCCTATGAGGTGTGGGAACTGTGTGTTCCCATGCGATGGATTGCACTGTATGTCCATGTATTTTTGGTGAGACTTGGTACTTTGACAGTGGGTCTTTCAACACATTTATTTTTTTCAAAGTGAAAAATGGATTAAATGGGGTTTTCACCACCTGTCAGCATCACAAAGGGACATCCCAATGTTCTCCATATATCAAACCAGCTCTGGGTGAGGTTAGATTGTTACGTGCAAAGCGCACATAATATGTGTATCCACAGCAATAACATCAAAGGGAAACATGGGAGGGAGACTCTAATTTATTCCTTGGTAATATGGGGAGATGTGGCACAGGTTATTTATATTTGAAGGCTGCCCAGAGTGTAAAATGAGCCGTCTTTTAAAAAGAAACATGAGGGAAAATACATCCAGGCTCCTGGTGCACCTGAAGGTGAGGCCGGGCAAGCTGCCGGCAGGTGCTGGAGGAGGTGCTGTGAGGGCTTCCTCTGCGCCCTGAGCGCCATCATCACTGCACACACACACACAGAGACACACCGACACGCACCGTGTTGGTCCGGGAGGACACTGAGCACACGGCAGCTGTCCTGCTGTGGCTCTCCAGTGAGACACGGCCGCTGAGCAGCCAAGGCTGCCACCACCGTGGCTGGCCTGGTTCTCACCTGGTTCACTGTGCAGATCACAAATGCTTGCTTCCAGCAGGGTCTGACAACAACGGAGTTAATATGCACCATGTTGTTTGCATTAAACTCTATCTCTGATTTTCCAGCAGTGAAAGCACAGCCCAGGCAGGTGTGACCAAATCACAGAATCTAGAGCTGTCCTGGGACCAGCCTTTGTATCTGTGCAGAGAAATGCGAGGTGAGTGAACAGCCAGACCAGAGCCCCATCCTTTTGTTGTAGATGAAGTGGTTAATTCATGCATTTATAAAATATATTCTGTAAAACCAGGGATACAGTTAAAATCTCAGGGACCAACGGGGATTGCAACACATCCCGCTGGACTACCACGGGCAGTACAAAGACATTAAAGTATGTGTACACAAGCAGGGATACTCAGTATCCAAACATGGTAACAACTAGCAAAAGGGGAAATCTCACTCCCTTAGTATATTGGTATATGTTACACACACGAAGGGACCGATGTCAAACTAAGAATATATTGAACATGAATTGAACATTGAATTTTGTTAAATCCAAACAAATAAAGCATATTTAACAGACGCTTTTTCCAAGGGGGAGTTTGAAACTTCCACAGGGATAACGTCAGTTGCACCTCAAGCCCGGGTGGAGAACAACAGCTCTCCTCAACAATGGTGGTGGCCAACGACCCTCNAACACTTTCCCATTTTGCTCGTGGTCTTTTTATCCTAAATTTCTGTAATCAATAAATCCTTTTTATACCAAATTCTAATTGGTGGCTCGTCTATAACACTTTGACCCTTGGACAGGCAGGAAATTAAAGCCACTTTTCCATATTCAGAGCCACCAGTAGCCCACAGCAGGTAGCCAGGGGTGGGTTCGGGCTCTGAGCAGAGCCAGAGCTGGAGGCTGGGTAACAGCAGAGATATGCAGCCCCCACACATGGCACATTAGGTGCAGGGAACTGAGACCAGTGAAAATGAGCAGATGGCTGGAGGTCACGGCCAAGTCCCACCACCGAGGGTCTCTGGGTGACAACCTGACTGCCCAGCACTCGCTGCAGTGCTGAAGAGCAGATGCCAGTGGCAGCTCAGCCCTGACCTCTGAGAGCCTCAGCCTTCCTCTCACAACAGCCAGGGACACAAAGCCCAGATGGTGCCACTGTGCAGTGATGGCCAGCTCCATAGCGTGCCCATATCCCTCTAGGTCCCAGCTCCAGTGCCAGCCTCACCACAGAATGAGCAGGGCCAGGCGGCACAGGGGCCTGGAGCAGCTGCGGGGGTGACACAACAGAGATCACTGTGTCTCCTTGCACGCTGGGAACCAACTCGTGGGGCTGTAGGAGCTGCTGGGATGCCACAGTGGAGATCAGCCCCAGTGCCTCCTCTGCTCCGCGGGATCTGGCAGTTGCTGGCACTCCCAAGCTAAGGGGCTGTGCTGGATGTGCACAGCTGTGGCTCCAGCTGCTGAACAGACCTAATGCCAAGGCCCAGAGGGGGCTGGGACCATAGCTCACAGACACAGTATATTTAAGTCCCTCAGGCAGTTTTCCTCATGTATCGCTGCAGATGCCAGCCGCCCTGGAGGCCTGATGGGTGCCGGATTAGCTGGGACGCTGCATTAATCAGCAGAGGTGTCAGAGGTGACCTTGGGCAAATATTTACAATTACTGTGGTGTCGTGTCTGTGCATGTACTCAAAACATAGAAGAGGTAGGGTTCAAATGGTACTTTATTGAGCTGCAGGGCAGCAGGAGGGCAAAGCTCCTCACGCTGATGTGCTGAGCAGTCCAGGGCGGGGAAATCATCTGCCCACAAAGGCGTGTCGGTGTTGGAGTGGCAAGTGCTTAGCAGCCCTTCTAGGAACTGTGGGTTTGAATAGGGACCATCTCGGTTTCTGCATCACACGGCTGTGAGCGCCTTGCTTGGACTCCGGGAATTGCGATTTTCTTGCCTAAGGCTGGTCTGCACTCACAACCACGTTGCACAGACAGGAATGGAAACACTCGAGTTGTGCCGCGTGCCTGGCATGCCGACTGAATAAATAACACGAGATTATAAAGCAGGATTCCCCCTCGAAAACTTGTTCTTCCAAAGCACAGAGGAAAAAATAAAGAGGAAAAAAATCCTTAAAAAAAAAAAAATCCTTCTGCATCCCTCTTCCCACTCCTTCTGAAGAGCAGGCAGGCAGTGTGGAGATGAGCAGGGCTGGATGGATGAATTCCCCCAGAAGAATTTCTTCTCAATTCTTTTCTACATTTTGATGATTTCATTTCTCTATCTCTCATTAGCACCTCCTTTATCCCCAGCTCTTCCCCAAAGGCATTCTGCTCTCCTTCCTCCTGCTGCGAGGGGAGCGGCAGAGCAGGGATAGAAGCGGATGCTGTGCACCACCTCATGTTGAGGCCTGGAATTTCAGAGCCTGATACCAGCTTCAGCTCTCTCCCATGGCGAGAGAGGTGGAGTTCTCATCTGCCCCGGAATTTACTCTGCTGGATAAGAGCGATACGTCATCCTCACACAAGGGCTCAGTGGCAGTGTCCTGTCCTTTGTTAAAGCCCTGTGGTCTGACAGACCTGCAGAAGCCCCAGCAGTCAGATGACCTGTCCCACTGGCTCTGAGGGCTGGTTTCTGAAGAGGAAAGTCTGTTTTCTCCAGTCCATCCCTTTTCTGCACTCAAAGCAACCCTGGATGCTCTCCCAATCCCGCCCAGCTCTTTCAGAAGGGTCACAGGATTTTGTGTCACCCTTTTGTTTGTAACAATTTTTGCCTCCCCAGGACCCTCAAGAGGGAAAGGAGGCAGGCTTTACAGATGAAAACTATCCAGCCAGGTTTCCAACCGTCTCCTACACATCTCTGTACTGCCAATGCCATTTGCACTCCCCCATGCCAGAGCTCAGCAGCAGATTTGCTAACAAAGTACTGCTGTGCCAAGGAAAAGGCTCCTGACTCCCTCAGGTCAGGCATGTAGAGGAGTGACACGCTGCCTGTACTTTTCCCTGGCATCCTTGGGCTGTGGGTCCCTGCTGTCACATATTCATGTTGGAAAAACATGAATGATGCTTGTGGAGCCCAGGGGTTGGTGTAACATATCTGTAATTCTGCATTTGGCACAACATCCCACATGCAAAACCAGCTGTGGTGGCCCGAGCTGCACCTGTACCAGCCCCTGGATGGGAAAGGGGCCCAAGCCCATCCAGTCTTGCACCCAATGACATGATTTTGACCCCTAAACAATCAATTCAGTAAGAAATAAAACAAGAAAGAAGTATAAAAGTTACTCCCAAGGTCACACGCTGCAGACCACAGCAAGGAGCAGGGCAGCACTGCTGGAGTGTTCCCCATGAACTTGCTTTCAGGCTGCTGGACATGCTAAATGGAGCATCCAAGGGGAACACTGGCTCTCAAAGCACAGAGATTTCTAAAGCATTTATATGGCTATTTCTCCTTCTTCCGACATACTTCCAAAAGCTGCATTTGTGAAAGTCACCTTATACACACACATCCCTGTGACAGCACAAAGGGAAAGGGAGGTCTCACCACACCTGCATTCACCAGCTCCCAGCCAAGCTTGGCTCAGCCTGCTGTCATGGGGCTCCCATAGCGACCAGGCTGGCTTGGGAAATGCTTCACCCCTGTGCTGTGCAAAAGAGAAACCAGCTCTCGGCAGCCAAAGCAGCCTTCCTCAACCCCAGCCAGCTCCTGGAATCACCAGAGCTGCCCTGACTCGCCACGCTGCAAGGACCATTCCCTCTCCCTAGCTTACAGCTCACACACACTCAGGTTAGCCCTTCCACATTCACGCAAAGCTCTTTCTTTAAGCCTCACACACTGTCAGGTAGCAGGTATTCCACTGCTATTGTTTTTTCACCCCAGCATTAGGCTACCTTAGCAAAAAAACCCAAAGAAAATATGCACTTAGAAGATCTAGGTCAGGCTCATAACCAGAAAAAAGCAATATGCTCACTCCAGAGAACTCAAAATTTCCTCAAAAGTCATCATCTGCACTCAAAGGACATCAAAGATTTTCCAAAAAGGAAAAATGTGCCCTCACAGCTTGCATATTCTCCCCCCCCCCGTTGCCTGTAGCACCCAGCAAGTGATTCCTCCTCCCTGTTCACAACTCATCAGCTGGAAGGTGAGAGAAAAAATGAATGCTAAGTTTGAGGGAATTTAAGGAGAAACAAATGACAGCAGATCCTCCCTTGGGGTTCACAGTAGCACCTCTGGGTAGGAGCAAGTGCTGGGCAGGGAACTGGGGAGACAAGACTGAGGTTTGCCAGAGCAGGATCCCTGTTTTGGCTGAGCAGGTGCCCATCCCTGTGTGTGGGGCACATGAGGCTATCCTGAGCCTGCTGCCCACCCTCAGTAAATAACTCGTGCTCCTAAACAGCACTGTCCTTGTTATTGAGGCAGAGGAGGGAGCAAAAGGCACTTTGAAGGCATTTACTAAATCAGGTTGTGAAATAGAGGCTGTGTGGACTCGGACATCATTGTGGGCTGGCTGCCCACAGTCCCTCCCTGGAGGTGGTACAGGCAGAGTGGCTGCCAAGGCACAGGTGTGGGGATGAGTGAGACCTGCAGTGGGTGAAGCCCAGATGTTTATCTGGGCAGTGGGAATGATGAAGCTTTGATTTTTATCTGTGCATTAGGAGCAGGCAGGCCTTCTGGGAGGCAGCTAACCTTGGGAACAGGCACTGAGTCTGTCTTACAGCTGAAACCCAGGGAGAGAGCTGGACACAGACCTGCAATGGGAATTGGTCCCTCTCCAGCAGGGAGAGAGGCCAAGAGCTTCTAGGCAGCCTGAAGAGTGGAGCTTGCCCCACTGTGTCCTGCTGTGGCAAGCCAGTCAGATGAGACTGGGGCAGGCCGTGCAGAATAGAAGAAAATGCAAATCAGAGAGAGAGAAGCTCATCTCAAGAATAATGTGATGTGCTGCTGTTCAGTGAGAGGTTCTGGGAGAGCAACTGATGCTGCAAGAGCTATGAGCACAGCAGGTGAAGCTGCATGAGGTGACAAGGACAGTGATGGATGTGGCTGAGCCTGAAGGGAGAAGACCCTAGCCATGAATATGGTTGTCACCTCATTACAGGTTGTCAGCCCTCAGGTCTACATGGGAGGTTCAAGTGAAACCTCCCTGACCTCCAGTCCCTTCCTCTCTGCACCCCTCCCCCCAGCCAACTGTGACTCCCCGGCATCAGGAGAGGAATTCTCTGTGGAACAGGCACCAGGCCTAGCAGGTCCAACAGGGTGCACTGCCTGCTTCCATGCTCCTCCTTCAGCAGGCATGGGGCTCAGGAGCAGAGTGGTTGTGTTCTGGCTCCAAATTAAAATGATGTTCAGTCTTGATGGGAAATTGAAGTCTGGAGGAGGAAGAGGAGGAGGTGGAGGATGGAGCCATGCATAGGTATACGCATACACTGACTGTCTTGCCCCCTCCATTGCTGCTGGGGCTGGTGAAGTGAAGGGACATCCCACATGGGAGCTAAAACTATGCAGAGAAGTTGAAAAGCTGTGGTGAGTCTTCAAAATTGCAGCTTCTTCCCATAGCAAAGGCCATGGTGACACCAGTCCAGCCCATGAAAACCTGCGTAGGGAGATGACACCAAGTGGGAAAAGCTTCTTTCACCTAACACAGGTCTGGCACAAGAGCAGAGCTCAAGAGGGAGGCTCATCCAGAAGTTCAGAGGGGAAACACCACCCAGCTCATTAGGAGGGCATTTAGTTACTCAAACCATTTACTGAGGATTGTGTGGGGTTTCCACCATCAGCTCTGAACACCCACCAGCCTGTGCTCCGTTCCCAGAGAGATGGGACCCAGATGCAAGCTGATCTGTGTGGTGAGCCACTTGGTCATCCCGGCTGCCCCCACACCCTGGGGATGGTCCATTCAGCTGACACAGTAGAACAAAAATATTTTTCATTTGGATGGAGATAAAAGGTAAAAACTGCACATCTAAGAGCGCTGAAGTGTTGTTGTGGAGGTGGTTTATCTCCTTTTTTTCCAGAGAGGCTTCTGCTAGACTAAACCACTGTGCAGCTATTCAAGGATCTCAGTCTTCAGCTGGCACATAATTCCTGCAAAGCACAGAACTCACACTTATATTTTTATTTTTAAAGCTCCAGTTCCTGGAGCAATGGGAGTATAGTCATACTTCACCATCTACTTAAAGCAAGGCAAGTGTTTGCCTTCCTGGCAACTCACAGATGCAAAGAGAAAGTCAGTATAAAGTTTTAAGGAGACCTGAGGCTTGTTTGATGGAAGTAGACTTCCCAATACTGTCTCCTCATGCTGGTTGCATCCCAGGGTTTGGTGGAGCTGCTTTGCTGTTGCTGGAAAAGTTAGTCTCACTCTCACACAGCTCATTATTGTAATAGCAGCTCTCAGGGACAGCAGAAATGTGCTCCTTCAGAGACACATGCATCCTAATGGCTTCTGACTCACTGCCAAGGATAAATCATCACAAATCAGGGCTACGAGGACTTTTTGAAAGCCCTTCTGTTTCAGGTATTTCACCCTGTCAGGGAAGGTGCTCTCTGAGACACCCATCAGCCAGCTGAGTGTTGTGTATGGGGAACACATCGCCGGCTCGACAGAGGAAAAAAATCAATTTTAATTAATTTTCATACTGGGCAGAACGTTTGAAAACACGCTGCCTCCAGCAGGCAGCCCCAGGAAGTACCTGGGTTAGTTCTCACAGGTGCTGCAGTGCACTTGGTGAGTTTTTGCAACTTTATAGCCACTCACAAAGGTTTACAGGTTTGAAGAAAGTATTTCACCAGTTCAGGAGGGCAGGAAAGCTGGGTCAGTGCATGGGATTCTGCTTTCCTGGGGGATGTTGCTATTGGAAGGGGTTGGTGCTCAGTGGGCTGAGCAGAGCTCAGCACCTCCCGAGGCATTCTGCAGGAGGCAGGGGTGGGGGACCTGTTGGGAACTTCAGGGTGCTGCTGCGTGGACTGCAGTGGGCAGGAGAGCTTCAAGGGCTGCCCATAGCCTTTGCAGAGCATTGCCGCAGAGTGCCACATACACCTGGGCTTTGCCTGTCCTGATGGGAGCAGCAGCACAATCCAGAAAAGTCCCAAGGGACCGGGTATGTGCTGAGCCCAGGCACAAACCAGATGGAGTGATGGAGCTGAGCTGATGTGTGCTTCAGTCTCATCCTCAGCCTTCACCCCCATCCCCACGTGCAGAGAGAGATGTGGGGCTGGGGAAGCAGAGCCCAGGGGTCACCTTGGTGGAACCTTGTCAGAACAGGGAACTCAGTCCTGTGCTGAGCACAGCAGAGGTGAGCAGAGAAGCCCCTTCCTGTACAGTGCATATTTGCTGGAGAAGGTCTGGCCAAAGGTGGCCTCACTCCCTCTATGTTGTCAGTGGGATGTGCCCTAGCAGGACTCCCCCAGAGACCCTGGGGATCCACTCAGACACCTGCAGCAGTGCTGCAAAGGTGCAACAGGTGTGCTGCCTGCCCCAGAATTGGTTTTGTTCCCACTCGGTGCTGCCGCTATCTCTGGCTGGGATCAGGTGATGCCAAGCCCTTTTTGGATGAGAGGCAGCTCTCCCGGTTTTGTGCCACAGCAAGAGCCACGCTGGGAATCAGGCAGGGTGAGGGTGGATGGACAGCAGCTTCCTGCCAGCTCCTCACCACTGACTTGGGCCATGGTGCCTACCCAGCCCGCTCCGGCTGGATGGGACGCCTGATGGATGCACTGGATGGCCACCAGAACCAGAGGCCAGCCCAACTGCCACTGTCCCTGCGCAGACTCTGGCTCTCCCTGCACACAGAGCACAGGTTGTCTGCCATGCTCCACAGGAACCAAGAACTGGAGCTTTCCAGAGACCTCATGGGGCACAGAACCCTCTCCTGCCAGCCAGGACATCAGCGATAGCCTCACACTACTGCCAGGAGCGATCATCCTTCCCACTGACTCATTCCCATGGGCACAGATAGATTTGAGTCCTTCCAAACTTAGCAAGATTCATGAAGGGTTTTCCAAAAATCATTCATCAAAACTTCTGCAGATAATTATGAGTTTGTTGCTCATTTATTAGCACCAGGCTGTAATTACTCGGTATCCAGATGATTTGCTACACAGATCATGTGGTGCTGAGTAGGTCAAATGAGTACAAGGCTCAGATTAGGATTTTTAAGTATGCTTTCCTAGGAAAGTCTGCAGTGGGATGCATTTCCTAGGAAAGTCTGCAATGGAACGCAGACCTAAATGCTGCTGTGCTGTCAACATTATATCTATGTGAAGGCAGAGGCAGATATGGGGACTTTGGGATAAAGTGGATAAGCCTTTATAGATCATTTTGCTCTGTTTTGTCCAGCTATAGCAATGTGGTGCAGGGGGACACTGCTTTGTGTTCTCCAGGTGTGTGACATATGCATCCCTGTGACAGTTTCCCTCTCCCCAGCCAGTGCCTTTTCAAGGCGTTTTGCTGTTCAGTGGCCGGATGCAGCACATAAGTGGCCATGCAACAGCACTTGGCCAAAGCCCTGCCCCCGTGACCCTCTGGTGAGAGTCTTCAGCTGCAGTTCTGCTCCCCATTCTTGGGATCAGCCCTGTTCCCAAAGCTCCCAGCCCTGGGGCTGTGGTTGTGCCACTGGGGTGTGCAGACAATGCTCCCTGTTTTTAGGGGAGAAGGATGCCAGGGTGCTGGACCTACCCAGGAACACAGGGAGCAGATCCTTTTGGCAACAGCTGCCCTTCCTCACTCCATTTGGACACTATGGCTGCTATAAATAGCCTATCTTGCTGCCCAAAGCAGAGGCAGAGCAGAAGCCACCTCTGCAGCTCAGGTGGGAACAGAGACCCCAGG
Organism: Hylia prasina; assembly: GCA_013397195.1. Taxonomy (NCBI): domain Eukaryota; kingdom Metazoa; phylum Chordata; class Aves; order Passeriformes; family Sylviidae; genus Hylia; species Hylia prasina. The sequence goes on from VYXD01015938.1 coordinate 210,755, forward strand.
AAGTGGATGCAAAGACCCTTCATCCTCTCATCCAAAGAGCCCTCTGTAGCTGAACCATCAGCATCCTTCATTTGCTGGAAGTGTTTCCAGAGAAGCTCCGTGTTCCTCTGGGTTCATGCAGCCAACAGCCTGGGACCTGATTTTCTCTAGTTAAGTCCAGAAGTGCCAGAGAGGTGTGAACACCTGGATCAGGCTGGGGTGTCGTGCTCATGCCTGCGCAAAGGCACTGTCCTGTGCAAGGGCCATCTGTAGAATCAGAAGCCATTTGCTACAGAATCTGCTGGAAGACTTTAATTCCTCCTGGTGTTTGCACAAGCACCCACCACAAGGATGGCAGCCAGCATGATTTCATTACATCTACAATAATTAGGATCAAAGGCTCAAGAGGCTTTGTGGGCCAAATAGTACCAGGGCAGTGCCGGGCTAATGGTTGGATTCAGTGACCTCAGATGTTTTTGCCAACAAAAATTATGATCCTATGAATACATCCCTTACACTGTGGTACCTTGTAGTCCTCACCTTTGGGCAGGTGGGTACTGTGCCACTGCCCCTGGGGAAGTGTGCCTGTCTGACTACCCCTTGCCTCTGCCCCTGCCTCAGCTCCCTGGCTGTGCCAGTTTATTGCTGCCCAGCAGTCATCTTTCACCTTCAAGTAGCACCAGGCTCCATAAAGGACACCCTGGCAACAGGACACTCCCGACCGCCCGGTGGGCCTGCCCGCCCCCAGGGAGCAGATCTTCCTCTCTGGTCCCCACACGCTCCCCAAGACCCCGCTCTCCCCGCCGGTGCCGGCAGCTGCTAGCTCCGCTCCTTCTGCCGGTGGCGCTGGTGGCAGCGCCGAGGACTTGCTGCCATCCAGTGGCTGCTGCCGCGGGGATGGAAACTCGGCTCCGGCTGCCCCAGCACGGGGAACCCACGCGTGTGTCTGTGGCACTGTGTGCAGCTGTTCACAAACGCGTGTCAGTGTCTGCACACAGGCGTGTTTGTTTCTGCCGTGCGTGCGTCGGCTGTGCTGTGAGCCGGCACAGGGACCTTCCCGGCCCCTGCCATCGCTGCTGGCTATTATAGGTTCCAGCTCATCTCACCACCTGCAGCTGGGGACAAATGAGGTGCAGAGGCACGTACAGAACACGATGTCCTCTCCCAGAAGGGTCTGGTTGGGGAACAGCGTAGGTCAACCATATGGGTGTCACTGGAGCACAGCTGGGTCCACAACAACTCTGCTGCTGGATACAGGGTTTGGGATGCACCCTCCATAAGAGAGCTCAGTGTGTGTGTCATGTTCTAGCTCCCGCTACCTACCCATCTTCCAAGGTGTGCATTATGGTGTCATAACCAAGAGGATTGGCAGCCAGTTCCTGGTCCCAGGATGACTGCAGGCTTATATTCTCTCTGAAGTTGAAGACTGCCCCAGCACTGATGGCAGCCCTGCTCATCCCATCCCCAAAAGCAGCATGGGGATATCATTAATTAGTATAGCTCCTTCTCTCTGTAACCTCGAAAGACTGTCCACCCTTGATGCTACTGGGAGCCTCCGACTTGCCCTGGTGCAGCAAGGGCCCATTCTGCCATGGCACTGCCCCGTGCCAGCCAGTTCCAAATGTAAGGATCTGGGGATGACAGGTCTACTTCTCCCTGGCCAGGCTGTGAGCAGGACTGTCCCAACAGGCCCCGTCACCCAGACAGATTCAGGCAGGCAGCTGGAGCCACAGGTCTGTGTTTGATTCCTGCATCCAGAACAGGCTGACCTCGTCTCCACAGCTTGGCCAGCCTCCATCTTCATCTTTGACCATGGAAAACTTGGCAAGGGCAAGATTTTGTCCACCCACTTGGGCATCAACTGGATAAGTGTTGAGCACGATTAAATTGTTCAACATAAAGCATCTTTATTCATATTAATAAAGCCCACATTTCTGTAGTCACTCAGGTGAGGATTTCAGGCAGGATTTACTGTGTGGCATCTCCTGGTACTGCCACAGTTGGGCAGCCCATCACCAGTGTTAATTAAAGGCAGAATCGGAAAATATAACTGTGGCTTTTCTGCTTCTGCTTTGTGATAAGTTATAATTTCTCCTGTAAATTAACACTTATGTCTCCCATAAATTAACAAGTGTTGGGAAGAAACAATCCTGAAACTGCAGGGGCTTTCCAGGGAAATGAATTGGTTTGCAGGGATGATTATTTTTTAATATCCCAAATTAGATGTTTTTCAAAGCCCAGCTGCTGCGTCACATCTCCTCCAGCAGTAACTTTTGACACTGCAGCTCTTCCACCTTCACAGGAGAGACTGAGGGATTAGGGCACTCATCAGCCCCAGGAGAAGGGTGGGGGGAATTCTTTTGGGCTGAACCTTGAGCAAACACCAATCCCTGGCTGGTGCCAGAGTTCTGGGAGCACAGGGCAGATAGGGGCTGAAGGAGAGGCTCTGTATCTTCCAGGGTGGCCACTGGTGAGGGCTGAATCAGGCACTGCTCCTTGAGATGCTGCCACAGATCTCCAGGGCAAGAAGGTCTCAAAGGCTGCCTACCTGCTGCATGCCCACAACGGGAATTTGAGAACAGGTATAGGAGGCTGGAGCAGAAGAAGTGGGCTGAGGGAAGGGTCTGAGCAGGGTGGTATCCTCAAAATCCCTCCAGACAAGGCTCAGAGTCTGAAAGCCTGCTTGGTAGCCAGCCAGGAGGAGCCAGGGCCCCAGTGTGCTCTTGGGTCACTCCAAACAAACATACCTGCAGCCCACTCTGCTCCCATCATGTGACCATTCAGTCCCCAGAGATGAGCGGGGAGGTTAGGGGGATGTCTGTTCCATCTCCAGCAGCACACCAGGCAGCCCTGCCAGAGGAGTGGGACATCAGCACCAGGTCTGTGGTGGCACCAGTAATGGGTTTACCTGCAGGGCCAGCAGGTGCCAGGCAATAGCACCTCAGGCTAAATTCACTGCTGCTGCTCTGAGCTGGCAGGGTGGGTGTGTTGGCACCTGAGGTAGCACCCACACACCTTACTCCCCCTTCTCCCAAAAGGGCTGGAAAGAGGTACTCACAGCCAAAAGCACTTCTTATAGTTCAAAATGTTCTAAACTGGAGTTTTTTGGTGTGGGGAGGCAGCTCACAAGTCTCGGGGGAAAGATGTAATGTCTCATTGAATATTTGCACATCTTTCAAATGCCACCAAAAATAAGACATTCCTGGTACTTGCCATGACTGACAACACCAGCTGGAGCACAGAGATGCCCCACAGAAGTGAGGAGGAACAGAAGCACGTATACAACTCATGTGCAGGCACACAGGCGCCTGAGAGGTTGTGTCCCCTTGAGCCCACTGCAGGGAAGGAGGGATGGCTCCCACCACCTCATGTATCCTCTGCAGCAACTCAGCTGCCCCATCTGTGCCTGACCTGGGGTGATCCTGATAGGGTCCAGTATCCTATGTCCCACATCCTGCCATCCTACCTCCTCCCCAAAACTCCAACGTGCCCTGTGTCCTCTGTTCCAGTGGTGCAAGAGCCAACAGCTCTGGCACCCACTGGGGTTCATTTCACCTGAGGTCAAGCAGGAACGGGATTATTCCTAACACCAGCAGGGAGAGGGAGGGAGCAAACTCCTGGGACGCCTGGGAACATGCTGAGAATCACAGGCTAGGAATGAAGGCAGGAAAGTGGGTAAGTGCAAAGCTCCAGGCATAGGAGATGGGGGCATTACCTGTGGGTGGCACGGCAGGTGGCTCATCACCCACAGCCACTGTCAGAGCAGTGGGCACCCAGGAAGGGTTTTCCCCTGTGATATGACATGACTAATTGCACCCATGGACTTTTTTCCCCCAGCACAGTAATTCTTCCCCACCAGAGGGAAGCACAGGCTATTAAAAATAAAATAAAATAAAATAAAATAAAATAAAATAAAATAAAATAAAATAAAATAAAATAAAATAAAATAAAATAAAAATCGGAAAATGCCCAAACAACCGGTGTGGCTTCATCCCTACTGAACCTCTACCCCAAACCTCACCTGTCCTTTACAGTGAGTGCCCCCAGCCTCAGACCATGGGCAGAAATTGCTCAGCTCCAAACCCCAATTTCCGAACAGGTGAAGTGGCACAGAGCTGAGCCCTGCCTGCCCGCCCCATGCTCTGCCAGACTGGCCAGCAGCACCCACACCCCAGAGCGCCATAATGATTTCAGTACTCCCCCAGAGCATCCCTGCAGCTCCTATGACCCTCTGCTGTGCTCATCACAGAGCTTGAAGATGGTTTCTCAATGCCAATTAGTGCTTGTCATGTGGATGAACAAGAAGTTTTACCTCTTTGTTGCCAGAAACCCCAGGCTTTCATCAATCCTGTGGAAATGCCAGCTTGGTTTTAATCCCTCCCCAGTGACCTGGAAACCCTTGCATTGGAAGGGTCCCACTATCCTCTCTCCCAGTGGAAAATGCCCCTTGACAATACCATTGTGTCCAGGGTCACTCCCAGGGCTGTGTGAGTCCCCACGCTGAAAGGAGAGCGATGCAAGGACCCCACGTGCCACAGGTCGCCTTGGTCCAGGCTGTCAGGACGTCTTATAATGATTTACTGGAGTGGCACACAGAGAGGAGAAAACATCCCAGCCTGGTTCTGCATGACTCACCAACACTGCCTGGGAAGAAGGCTCTGCACTGTTTGCCCTTCGTTAGGAGCACAGTATCCCTGCAGAATCCTCTCTTCAGGGCCTGGGCACAGTGGGGTCTTTGAGTAGAGGAGGTGATCTGGATACCACCTGAGAACAGAACAGGATGCATCTTCTCTCCCATACTCCACAGGTAGGACCTTCCCAAAGTGAGCACTGGGGAGAGGGGCTGTGGCTAGGGGACCTGGACAGGCACAGGACAGACAGATGGCACAAATGCAGCTCATATGGGTCCCAGAGGAGAAGCAGCAGCTGTGCATTGTCAGGGAATAGTCCAGGAGGGAACCCCCAATAACACAGTGGCAACGGCAGGAGGCATCCCCAGCCCACTCCTCTGCCAGCTGCAGATCTGACTCCACCACACATGAAGCTCAGGGAGCTGCGTTGGTCCTTGTGGCCTCAGGTACAGGGGAAAGCGCTGCTCTGGTGCTCAGGGGAGCTGCCCCACACATCGCTCTGCACTACCTCTGGGGTGGTTCATCTCCCTTAATGAAGATTCCAGGTGACTAAGCCTGCTGGGTTCCCATCCCTCTGCAGCCAGGAAGGCAGAGCTACTGTCACCTGCCCTGCGGGCTGCCCTGATCTCCCAGGGGTGCTGCAGAGCTGGAGACAGGGTGTCCGTTTGTGGAACACTGGGAAAATAAGAAAGGCAGGCAGCTCCCCATGTCCCCATGTCCCCAAGCTGGGCGCTGGGCAGCAATAGTTCCATGTCCCACCACAGCATCCTGGCTCCTGTTCAGGTAGGGAGGACGGGACAGGACGCCTCCTCACAGCCACACATGGGCCCCAAGACTGCCCACCCATCTTCCCCCGTGGCTGGTGGCTTACGTCAGGCAGCAGATGGATCTTGTGCCCAGCAGGCTGGCATGGGGGTGGCACTGGCAGTGCCTGCAAATACCACGTCTGCTGACGGTGCTGGTTATTCTTAGCACCCGTGGAGGCGCGGGGTGGGGGGAGGTCGCCTGGCAGGGGGCCTGGCACTGGCAGGCTCTCCTGGAGCAGATGGCCCAGTGGCATGAGCCAGCCCTCACCACCGCACCAACGGGGAAGGAACAGGGAAGGCAAGACAGGCAGATTGCACCCAGAGCCCTGCCTGGTTCTGACCCAGCTGCAGTGGGGTCTTTGAGAAGAGGAGGTGATCTGGATACCACCTGAGAACAGAACAGGATGCATCTTCTCTCCCATACTCCACAGGTAGGACCTTCCCAAAGTGAGCACTGGGGAGAGGGGCTGTGGCTAGGGGACCTGGACAGGCACGGGACAGACAGATGGCACATGGCTGGGGACATGGCTGGCAAAGAGTTGGCTGAACCCAAGCCCCCACAGCCCCACACATTCCCCGTTCTCTCCATCCCAGTCCACTACCTCCTCTTGTCCAGAGGTCTGCAGGAGAAATTGGGGCAGGACTGGAGTGCTTGCCCTGAGCTGTAAGCAGAACACTCTGCATTTCAGCCAGGAGTAGGGAGTCCTTTTCAGAGCCGAGGGAGCCCCTGTGAGTGTAATAAGCTTCGGGGTCCTAAAGTTGTCCCTGCCCTCCTGGTCTGTCCCAGAGCTGGCTGAGTCTTTACTCCCTCCAGCATGCCACCGGGTACCAGTTGTGCAATGACATGTCTGGCTGTGGAGCACGTGGGTGCCCTTGAGGGAAGCGGGTATGCAGAAACTAGCACTGTCCCAGTACTGTGAACAGCAGAACCCAAAAAAGCCAGAGCTAAACATAGGAAACCTACTTTCCAGCTGCCACCACCAGCTGATCACCTTGAATCAGGATGTGGCTCCCCGATCTGGGGCTTTAGGGAGCTCATCTTGGCTTGCACGTGAGAAGGTGGTAGCCCATGATGTGTGTCAGTTGCAATGAGGAGCAAGAAACTGATGGCTAGGGAGCAGCCCCAAGCCCTGTGTGGCAGCTCTGGTGCAGCTGGAGGGGCCGTGGGCAAGGAGGCACAGCCAAAGGGCACAGGGAGCCTGGAGGAGTCAGCGACCTGCACCCGGAGCCACCTCCAGCACCGTTGGGGCCGGACAGGACGCCCCGGGCCCGGGGCAGAGCCGCTGGGGGAGCCGGGGAGAAGCAAGCGATGGCAGCCCTGAGCACGTCCTTCTCCCAGTGCCCACGGGATGGCAGCAGCCTCCCGCGGGCCCGCGGGCACCTGCCCACGGAGCGCGGCGTGGGGCTCAGCTCCGCCCAGGGTGCAGCCGCAGCACAGCTCACGGGGGCCGTTCTGAAACCGGAGGGACGGAAGAAACCTCAGCGCCCTCTTGTTTCCGTGGGTCCTGGCAATACTGAAGTCACCAGGGACCCCCCTGACTAGCCCCTGCCACAGGGCAGATGGGTAAGGCTCAATTCCCTTCCCTCCCCCATCGCCCACAAGAAGGGCTGAGGAAGCACCTCAAAAACAGCCCTCAGCATCCACCAGTGCACAGAAGGAGGGGACGCTCCTGGGGCAGCTTGTGGGTCATCCATCCTTCAGGTATTCACCTGTTTTCAGCATCATCCCGGGACGGCCAGTTCCCCCCGCCCACATTTGGACCACAGGCTGGTGCCACCTCCACCGGGAGCCGGATCCTGCCGGTCCCCAGGTCCGGTGGGGCCTGGCATGGGAAGCCCTACCCGAGGTCACCGTGGCCACTCTTCCAGCTGTGAATCTGTGGTGGTTCTGGGAGTCTCATGACTGGTTACCAATGGCCTAGAAACTGCTTCATCCTCATGGGATGCATCTTCTTTCTTCACGCTAAACAGGGAACAGGAACGCTTGTTGGACACTCCTGCCGCTCCTTCAATGGCAGCAGCTACCCAGTTAACAACCCCGGTGGCACTGTGCTGCCACAGAGAACTCTTCTGTTCCAGTGCTCTGGTGGCTTTTCCCAGCCAGATTTTGACCCAGTTTATCATCAGCCCTTTTGCAACCCCGTTGTAGAGACTGCCTGCCACCCCTATGTCCTGCTGCCCATGACGGGCTTCCCCAGCCTGCCTGCTCCTCCCCTCGGCAGCTCTGCTTCCTTGGACCCTTGCCCAGCCCTTCCCCACCAGCTCCCGGTTGTTCATCTCCCTGAAGGGTGAAGGCTCCCCGGGCTGGTCCATTGACCAGCAGCGATGGCAGCCCGGCCCCGCGGCCCCCTACCACCCCATGTCTGCATGTGCTTCGAAGCCGGGACCTCGTCACCTTCCTGAATCTCATTCCAAGGGCCCCAGGCCAGTCATCCCCACCTCTCTGACGTGTTGTGCCATGCCCCAGCCCCACCAGGACAGCATGACAGCATCATGTGCCCCAACCACTCTTCACTAGCCACCCAGTGTGGGTCAGTGGTGGCAGAAATGTTCACCCGGAGATGCAACAGTGCCAGGGAAGCCAGTTTTCCTCCTTCCAGAAATCCCCATTTGCCCTCGCATATCCCCGAGCCCCAGGCACCTGCCGCGAGTTTCAACGTGGCCAACATCCATAGCCCCCAGGCTTCGTGCGTTCCACACATGCCCGACTTGGCTCCGGGCGAGGCGGTTCCCAGACGTTCCCAGCAGCGGAGCTAGGTCCTTCCTGGCTTCTCCCCCCATCCTGGGGCCTTTCATCACCTTTTTCCTCTTTCCTGCTCCATCTCCGGAGCCACGCGGGCTGCCCGCGCCAATCCTTCAGGGAGTGATGCCGCGGGCAGCGCCAGCCTCCTGAGCCCCCACGCCACCCCTGGAAAGCACAGAGCGGGGCGAGGGTCCCCATCAGAAAGGGGGCACCGTGGCCCTTTGTCACCCCACGTCACCCCATGCTACAATTCGCCAGCTTCTCCCGGACCCAAGCGTGGGGTGGGTGCGCTGCCGGGGAACGGCTGCTCAGGGCGGGCGGAGAGGGGCTGGGCTGAGGAGGAGNCTGCAGCCGCTCGCCCTCCGCGGCCCCCGGGAGCGGCCCCTGTGGCGCCGCCGTGGCCAGGCGCGAGGACACCCGGGATGTCCTCGTCGCCTGCGGAAGAGTGCCGGTCGCCCGTGGGGCTGGACTGCTGCAGCTGCTGTCTGGACCTGGCCAACCGGAGCGGGCTGGAGGAGGGGGCCGGGGGCGAGAACAACAACCCGGGCAGCCCCACCGTGAGCAGCTTCCGGCAGCTGCGGGAGCAGCTGGTCCAACAGAACCTCAACACCGACAAGTTGAGCTCCATCATGCGCCAGGACTCGCTAGAGCCCGTCGTGCGGGACCCCTGCTACCTCTTCAACCAGGGCATCTGCAACAGGAACATCGACCAGACCCTGCTCTCCATCCTCCTCCTCTTTCACAGGTAGGTGTCACCGCCGGTAGTTTGGAAGCTGCCGGGGCAGAGGGCTCGGAGGTGGCAGCGGTGTAGGGCTGGCAAGAGAGGGGGACTTCTGTGACCCCCGGGCTAGGGGGTGTCAGCGGCGGTGGGGTCTGCGTGGGGAGAGGCCGCGTCAGGCACGGAGTCCGTACATGGTGTCAGCCCATCCCTGGGTGCGGGTCCAGGTGGCTCTGCTCCGCTATGCCCGCCGTGCCCGTCTTGTGGTGCCCTGTGTCTGCCGGTCAGTGACAACAGCCCTCAGCTGTGTGTCTTGGCCGCTGGCCTCTGTGCTCATCTCCCTGGCTACCTCTGTCCGCACAGACAGTGCCCGCAGGGGTATGGATAGTGTCCAGCTACAGACAGGCATCGGCCCCATCCTGCGTGGAGAATACAGCAGGTTCCTTGGAAAGCAGCTGTGCTGCCTCGAAAGCCATCTTGAGTGTCACTGAGAGCCTGAGTAGGGAGCCTGAGAGTACCTGCTTACTCCTGCCCTTTAGACAGCTCCCCTGGCCCTCCCCCAAAGTGGACACAGGTTTCGCCCAGAGTGGTACTTCCCGTCCCTGGAACGTGGCTCTGCCCAGTCCAAGCTGGTCTTGGGGCTGCGCTGGGCAGGCTCCCTGTGCCCCCACAGGGCAAACGTACTGGGGGTTGCTCCCATCCATTCCCTGGTGGACTGAGGAGGCAGGTCTGCCCTGCTCCCTCCTCCAGCAGTGAGGACAGGGGAGACTGAACAGGAGGTCCCAGGGGCTACCACTCTGCAGGCTCCCCAGCCCTGATGAGGTAAACCTGAGAGGTGAGGAGTGGACAGAGCTGTCTCAGGTCCTGCACTGGTGCTGTGTGGGGCTGGGTCTGGTGGCACAGAGAGCTGGTGACACCCTGTGGGGGAGCAGCCTGTATGGGGGCTAGCAGGTCTGGGTCTCCCCAGTTTGGCCTGGGAGAGCTGAGCTGGGCCAGTAGTGCCACAGGTGCCCGAGGCTGCCAGTGTCTTCAGCAGGTGGGACACATCGACCACCCTGAGGGGATCTGTGGCCCATCAGTGAGTCAGGTACAGATGTTCTGCCTGGCTGGCACGGCAGGCAGCAGCTCTGGGGCTTGCTGCTCCGCCGTGGGTGGGTAATGTGCAGGGGGAACAGCACGTGTTCAGAGACACCTCGCCATCCCCTTCCCACCCTACACGCACACGCACCGTGGGCACGCTCCCGGGCTGTGCGCAGAGCAGCAAGCGGGTGGGCTCACACGTGGCTGTCCCACGCGTGTGAGCCGCCCTGGCGCACGCCCGCCTCCTCACCCAGCAGCGTCTGACGCCGAGAGGCTGCTGCCTCGAGCCGGCCTTGGCGGAGACACTCTTCCTGCACTTACATAACGCCGAGCTGCCGCTCAGGTGGGAAGGGAGGAGTTGGGACACCCGCCAAGGCACCTGTACCTGGCCCGTGTGGGGAGCAGTGAACCTCCCCAGGTGAGAAGGAACAGGAGAAAGAAGTTCCCCTCCTCCCTGGAAAGCTGCAGCCAGTTGGGTGAACAAGAAAGTGAGACACTGTCCACTGTCCCCAGCCCAGTCTGCCAGGGCTGGGGTCACAGCCAAGCACCTGAGCTGCTCACTCTGGCAGTCAGTGACAGTTCCTGTGGGCCAGAAGCCACTGATATGGGCACAGCAGGCTGCCTTTGAACTCATCCGTGCTGAAGCAGGACCTGTGGTGCTCCTGTTGAGGTAGGGAGTGAGCAGAGATGCCAGGGACAAGGATTTGTCCCTATTAGTGTCTCTTAGCATTCCTTGCTCCCTGTCTTCCATGCCCTGTTGTGTGATATGTCCCAGGAGGCTCCATGCATTGTGTTTGTGACAGGCTGTGCTATGGTGTGGTGCAAAGCTATGTCTCTCAATCACACCCAGTGTCCAGGCACCTTGGCGTAGAGGCTGCCTGGCTGATCCCCCATTGCCCCTAGGTGGCACAGCGTGGGGGAGCTGGGGGCACAGCCCCAGGCACTGGAGTCAGGTGTGCCCACACCTGTATTTGCAGTTGTTTTGCTCCAGCCTGACCTTTCTCCTTCTGGGGAATGGGCCAACACATCCAAAAGCAGATAGCATACACAGCAGAGGATTGTGGGTGCCAGAGGAACACCCTGATAACATGCCTGATAAGGGCATCCTGCTGCTTGTACCAGGGAGCCCAAACCATTTGGTGCCCACCGTTTTGGCTGATGTGCTCCTACAGCAACACAGGAGGAGGGGAAAGTTGTGTGGATACATATCCTCATGTGTGGCTGACATCCAGGACAGCATGGGATCCCCAAGATCCTAAACCCAGAGTTGAGTCTGGCTCTGGGGCTGGCTGGAGACAACTCAGTCAGGGTCAGATCAGTGCTGGACTTTTCAGACAACACACATTTCAGCGTGTCCACTCTGTTGTCTCTGGGTTTCTTTGGCTGGTGGTCCTTGCCAGGCTCTCCATACCCTTTGCTCACAGCAAGGATGTTGTTAGGGATGCACAAGGCAGGCATGCTCTGGACCAATTGCTTCCAGGGCTCATGCTCCTGCAGAAAGCCCTGCTGTTCCAGGAGTGCACGAGATCCTGTGCAGAAAGAGCTTTTCCCCACTATGTCCTCACACAGGACATCACAAACTGCTTTCCATGGAGGTCTCAGCAGTGCCAAGGGACCAAGCTCACATGGAAACACCAGGTATAGGGTGGACAGCTGCCACCACCCTGGCTGGGCACACCTTCTCCCTGCAGGTTCCAGTGAAGTGGGCAGAAAGGTCTTTGCCATCCCTCTGTGATGCCAGCGTTATCCCAGAGCCAGACACAAGCCCAATTGAGTGTAGGCCAGGGAGAGCAGGCCCATGACCACATGGCAGCTTTCCCTAGGCCAGGGGTCTGAGGGGAGTCAGTGGTGTGGGAGGAGGTCGGCACTGCAGGGGAAGCAGCACCCCAGGTGTGCACTAGTGTGTGATCCAAGCGGGACCTGCCTGGCTCTGGGTGGGGAGAGGAGGTACGTGCCAGCCTGCTTGCCCACATCAGCCAGCCATGCCAGCGCTCCTGCCCAGCCTCTCCTGGGCAACACCTGGCAGCCTGGCCAGCCTGCACCCATCTTGCTTCGGGCTGTGAGGGCACACTTCTGCATAGCCAGATCATCTGCAGGCACTGCCAGACCTGCTGCTCCATCCAACAGGGTGGGCAGTGACCCAGCCTTTGGTCTGAGCCATGAAAGACGCTGAGGGCCACTTTCTCCCAGGCCTGGGCAAACCACGGGAGTCGCAGGGAGGCAGGGAAGCTCTGTGTGAGGGTCTGGGGGAAGCATGAATTTGGGCAAAGCAGAACAACACTGCCTTTCCCGCTGTAAGGTTGGGCTAGCAAGCAAGAGCTGCCAGGGCAGCAGCACCAGGGTGGCATTTTTGTCACAGCACCACTTGTTCCCGTCTGTCGGGTGTCACTTTGCAGCAGCAACGCAGGAGGAGAGGAGCCAGGGCATAAAGGGCATCACGGGGCAGCAGGGCCTGGGCAAGCATTCCAGCTGGTCGAGTGGGCTGGAGCAACAAGGACACATTGATGGGGAGAGGGGCCATGAGTGAGCGTGAGAGAGGTGTGGGTGTGGGACTGAGCTGTCCTACTCTCCTTCTTCTGGCCCTGAGACAGCTCTACCATGGAGGGAGCCAGGAGAGTCCTCCCATCCTCCAGAATCATGCACCAGGGCTTTCTTTGCTTTGCTCCCACAAGACAGAGCTGCACATGGCCTGTCCTGCGGCCTGCAGCGTTGGTTGCAAGCCCTGCACACCACTGAGGTGCTGGGAAGATTTTGTTTCAGTGGCAGGAGTAGCTTGTACTGCTGGGAGGTGCTGACCTTGGCATACCCAAATCCTCCTACCCCTGGGAAGATGTCAGGCAGGCTGCTGGCTCAGCCTGTTGTGGTCTCCACCACGGTCATCCCAACACCTTGGGACCCCCACCCCATGACCCAGCAGACTTGGGGCCCATGTCCTAGCAGGGGCTCTGCCACAGCACACGGGGTTGGCATGGTTCGGCAGGGCTGGCAGCAGCATGTGCCATAGCATGAACCATGTCTGTCCCTGCCTGCTCCTGCAAGACCCAGCTTCCTCCAGAAGGATATTCTTAACATTCTCTGAAGCACAGGAGAGCCCTGCTCAGCCCCTCCAGCTCCTTGGGAGGGAACCATTTGCCCCTGACCACAAGGCTATGGCCCAGGGGGCTGGCACAGCTAAGCCAGTCTGGTGATGCCAACGTCAGCTTCTCAGAAGCCTGTCATCTTCGTTCTCTGGGGATTCTCCAGCACTGCCCATCTACTAGGGCAGGCACCTGGCTCTTCACAGGCAGAAGTAGGTGTCCCAAGGTCAGGCAGGGATGACAGCATGGCCCTATGGGGAAAAGACTAGCCAGAATTTTTTCTGGCTTTGAACTGTAAAGATGTGGAAGAGGTTGGAGCTGAAGGAGGCTGCAGGGGTCTGCCCTGATTCCAGCATCATGCTCCCTCCCTCCAGCATCACATTATTCCTTCCTGGTGAGACATGGCCTGATCCTGGATGGTCTCTGCTGGGACCCAACACCACCTTCTTGGCCACTGCCCAGCACAAAGAGGGTTAAAGCTGACTCTGTACTTTGGAGGAGCACCATGACCTGCATGGGACCAAAGGGCTTGGGATATATGTGGTCAGAGCCTAGAAGCTGTGCGTATGCCCAGGGGACGTGACTGTGCATGGGTCCATACACTTTATGTGGATTGCCAAGGCCAATGAGGCTCCAGGTGGATCCTGCCCTTGGGAAGGACTGAGAAGCTGTTGGTAGAGGGCAGAGAATCACGGAACCCATTAGGTTGGAAAAGACTTCTGAGATCATAATTTCCAACTTTAGCCCAGGGTGTGTGTTAGGGGAAGAGGGCTGGAGAGGCGATGCTTTGCAAACGAGCTCTGAGTTATATTTATACAGGTGCTGCAAATGGCTGGCTTTGGGACAGGAGATCATCCTCTGTCTGTGTCCTGAGTTATATATATATATTTGAGGGGGCTTTTGCTGCAGAACAACTCTAGTGGCAGAGAAGAAACTCTGGACCCTCCAGACTCCAGGATCAGGGTAGGATCCAGTCCTTGCCACCCCCTACCTGCAATTCCCTGGGGATAGCAGGCCTGTCCAGAATGGCAGAGGGTGGCAGATGCCATGGGGCAGGACAAGACATTTCCATGTCCTTAGGTGAGACCATCACAGTGATATGCCAGTGAAAAGAAGCAGGACTGCTCCAGGTGGTTTGGAGGCAAGGGATGGATGGTCTCAGGTTGTCCCCGAGGGTTGGCACAAACGAGATGAGGACTGGCTGCTGAGGTCCGGCACACAGAGAGCCATGGCAGCACCACAGGTATACATCCTGCCAGCAATTGATTGTCTTTCACATTGTTATTGTTCTGAAATGTCAGTGACGGCAGGGTTTCAGCGAAGGTCCCTGATTTGAAATGCCCGGGATTCCTTGCAAAGGCCAGGCAGGGTATTAATAACCATCTCTGCTGAAGCCGTGCTGCCCTACATGTCCTTGCCTGACTTCCTGCGGGTGCTGGCTCATGCACCAGCTGAGCACAACTCCTCTGCCCCCAGCCCCCGCCGGGTCAGGTCTGTCCGGGCTTTGCACCCCCAACGGGGTCCAGCTGTCCCTTGGATATTGTGGGGCTGCTGGGGCTCCCCCCAAGCATTGGGCCAGGCAGGAGAGCACCAGGCTCCAGCACCTGTGGAAGGGGCCTGAGGAGTTCCATAAACAGGGCTTATTCTGGGCTGGAAGAGCAGATTTGGGTAGTGTGGGGTGCACTGCACAGCTCTCGAAGCTCCCCTGCCTCCGTCCTCATTACATAATGAGCTGCCTCCCAATTAGTGAGCGGGCACTCCCGCATGCCGCAGGGCAGCAGCTGCCAGCACCCAGCAGGGCTCCAGAGAGCCCGCTCCTGCCTGAAAGGGGGCCTAGGATTGTTTTTGGAGGATGCCAGAGGCCCTATCTTGGGGTTCCTCTCTCGGGCTGGGGATCCCTGCAAAGCTGAGTGAGGGGCCGGGGGAAGGCAGAACCCAGGCTGGCAGCCCCCTGCTGTGGGGTGCAGGGGCATTGTGTAGCCCTTGTGCTGCGGGAGGTCCCTTCAGTGTTGCAAGCACCTATGCTCTATCCCCCCTCCCCTGAAACTGGACCAGAAAAGGGCAGCCAGGATGTGGGGGTGATCCAGCTGGGGCTGTCCAGGATAACACAATAAGCTAAGAAGCAAGGATAGTTCTGGAGTTCACAGCCATAGCTGGCAGGAGCACTGGGGCAGGGCATGGGTAACCAGGAGGCGATAACAGTGACAAGACTCCAGCCCTGGCCCGTGGGTGTGAAACACTTTGCTCCGCAGACAGATTTGTGGAGTAAAGCTCTGCCAAGGGTTCAGCCTGCCATCCTCCCTTGGGCTGGGCATCCCTGGTCCATGGAAGCAGGTAGCATGGTGGGGATTAGCTGCGTTGTCCTAACAGCCAGACATGACGCTCAGAGAAAGCTGCAGGGTTTTCACTGGGCTGTGCCATACCTGGCAGTCTCACCTCAACATTTGGCAGCTGTGGGAGCCTTTGTGGGGAGCAGTGAGGTGCAAGGGTTCCCCACAGCCTCTGGCAGGGCACCCACCAGAGTGCCTGCACTGGGTTGTTGGCAGCATGGGGCTGGTGTTGACAAACACCAGCAAGATGGGATGTTTGGCCACATGATCCAGGGCTGGTAACAACCCAATGAGCCTTTTTGTCTCTTCCTCTCCTACACCAGCATGCCTGGGAAAGCTGTGACTCTGGGGGTTTCCAACCAGGTGAGAAGCAGTTGGTGGGAACTGGGTCCTCTCTCACCTCCCCTCCGCACACTGCTACTGGGAGCAACTGCTGCTAGGGGCACAGGAGGAAGAAGAGGGTCTGGTGACAAAGTTAAAGAAAAATTGCAGCTCTCAGCAGGCTGGCTCGAGGGTGTGCACTTGCATGCTAGAAAAAAACAGAACTGGGAGTACAGCCAAGTACCTTTATCAGAGGAAGCAGTCAGCCCCCCAGCTGGACACAGGAGCTTACCAGGGCTCCCTCCACCACCCCACACTGCCTCCAGCCCAACAGCTTGGAGGAGTCTCCACACCACAATCCCTGCCCATGCCTGCTGCCTGGTGGGGTGCATCACTTGTGTCCCCTGCCCATGGCCACAGAGCTCATTCTGCCTCCGCTGGGCATGAAGGGAAGGAGGACATGTTCTCTGCCAGCCTTCCCAAGGGTAGGTTCCCCTCCAGCCTTCTCTCACTGAAACCCTCCCTAGGTTTCCCCAGCATGGCAGGGACCACCACCTCTGTGTGGGCCACACATGACTCTGGTGTCCCCTGGCTTGGGACTGGGACCAGGCAAGGCCAGCAGCACCAGCTCTGGTGCAGGGGTGCATTCAGGTGTGCCCAGGAGTGGTTACCCGCTGTTCTGGAGCAGCACATGGCCTGGGTTGGGGGATTTATGACCCCTCCAAGGCTCTGATGGGCATGGCCTGGGCCCATGTCTAAGGGTTCCTGGTTGCATGGGGTTTCTGCACGTCCCACACAGCTCCTGGAAGGCACCAGCTGACGTAGGGGGTACTGCCAGGCCTCAGGGAACAGCTCAGCCAGGGAATCTCCAGAAGGAGGAAACCAAGATCTGGACAACAGATATGCTCTGGCAGTGCTAGGCCCACAGCCCTGGGGACCAGCACAACAGTGCCAATGCAACAGGGCAAAGCAGCTGCTGTTCATAATCCTGGGATTGGCATGGCAGATGACTCAGCTGCCTGTTTACCCCTGGGCAGCCTCTAGCATTACCTCTCCTTTCCCAGAACCAGGACAGAGCTGCTGGACAAGACCTGGAGCTCCTCAGCACTGTCCCACAGCCCTTCCTGCCACAGGCTCCCACAGGCCCCAGCCATCACCAGTGCCCCAGCCACAGTTCCCTTTGTTCCTGCAGGGCATGGCTAGGATGCCCTGGTACAGGCATTTCCAGTCCCTTGGCTGGTACCACCACAGTTGCAGGATTTTGGGCTGTGACAGGCAGAGTTTTTTCAGTTGTGTTTGCAAGCAGTAGCTTTTCCTCTCCCACTCTGCTCTGACCCTTGGAATGGGAGACTTGGCTCTGCAGAGCAGCCTGGGCAGCCTTGGCTCTGTGCCTTTCCCAGTTTTCTCTCCAGTGTCTGTGAGGCCAGGCTGTAAACATTTCCCACGCCTCAGACCCTCTGAAGGGCCTTTCTCCCATTGAGCTGAGTCCTTGGGAGAGAGCAAGCCAGGAAAACTGCCACGGAGCCATAAGCACAGCCTGGAGCAGGGGGAGAGCCAAGTCTGGGGAGCTGGGGCTGCTCCTGAAGCTTCAACCACCCCTTTGGCTCCGCTGGCCACGACCAGGACAGGAGCATCCCTTGGTGTGTGGCACTGCAGTGCCTGGATCAGGTCCAACACACAGGGCTCAGTACAAAAGCACTTCTTGTCCCCGGGGCTGTGGGGAAAGGTCATGTCCCCTGACCCACAGCACTGTGCAGGTGTGGGATGCCAGGCAGCAAGAGATAATCCCTTCTTCCTGCTCCATATCACTCCATTCTTCAGCCTGGCAGAGCCCTGTGGCGGCTGCAGAACTCCAGGTCCCATAGTTGAGGAGGGGGTTGTAACTTAATGTCAGCCGTAGGGGGGCTGGCAGATTCTGGGCTGAGGCACAGGCTGTATAAGAGCTGAGGGGCTGCTGGCAGCTTTGGGGTGTCCTGCAAAGCCACTGCTGGGGTGATAGCATCATTGGCTGGTGTCACCACCTCTCCTCACTGCTCAATGACAACTGCGGGTGCTTTCTTTTTCCCCAGAGAGCACAACAATTAGTGTCACAATTACTCTGTATTGCGGCTGCTGTTGCTGTTACCAAAATAACCACAGGCATGAGCTGGGCCCAGCCTAATGAACCTCCTGTCCTTGTGTGTAGATACAGGAGATGCCATGCTGCTGCCTCGGGGATGCAGGGCACTCGCCTCTTGCCCAGCCTGCTCCAAGCACCCATCACTGGTGCCATAGGGTAACTGCTCCAAGCTCTCTGGTGCCACAGGGTAACTGTGAATCCATGGCAACGTGCTCTTTAGGAAGAGCGAGGTAGTGTGTTGCCCACCCTGCTCTGCTTGGAGGAGCAGGAGCAGGTTGTGGGAGAAGAGGAGGCTGCAAGCAACCTGGGCAGGCTAGGGCTGTGATTTGCTAGGAAAGGGCCCCCCCCACCACTTGGGGTGCAGCTGGAGCCCCATGTAGGACCTTGCTGCTGTGGGGGCATTGGGGCAGCTCAGAGGGGCTCCTGGGGAGAGCTGGCACAAAGCAGAATCCAGCAGAGCTGGGAGCTGCTGCTCCCACTGTGGAGGTGCCCGCAGGGCTGCAGGTAACACCCATGGGCTGGGGGTGCCCTCCTGCAATGCAGGGACATGCAGAGCTGCCCTGTGCCATGCTGCTGACACAGGTGTGCAGGAAGGGCTGTGCATCATCTGTTAATCAGGGCAGCATTTGCCAGGGGTGCCAGCAGCACTCGTGCATCCACACACAAAACAGCAGCATTTGTTTGGCACACAAAGTGTGTGTCACAGGGTCACAGAGGCATTCAGGTCGGAAAAGACCTCCAGAGCATCAGATCATCAGCTCCAGGTACTAAGCTAATGTGCTTGCACATGTGTGCGAGCAGGGCACACCAATGTGCACATGCATGTGCAGGGTGCGCCCCTGTGTGCAAAGCACACACTCGTGTGGGCTGCAAACACACGTGTGCATGCAGAGGGCATAGGCGTGTGGGTGTGCTGTGTGTACACACACATGTGCAGGCAGGACTTGCTTGTAGGGGCTGCAAGGTGTGCTGTGGTTGTGTGCATCCCACAAGACATTCAGGAGCCCTGCCCCCACGTGAGGTGTGGGGCTGCGAGGGGGGCTGCAGCCCCCTGCACAGCCTGACCTGCCCTGGCCACCAGCTGCATAGGGATCCCTCATTTACTGAATGCCAGGAAAGAAACTTCTGCTTCTGCATCCCTTGCTGGGGCCTCTTGAAGGCCGACAGCATCCTGCCCAGCCTGAGCGAGGAGCCCATGCCCTGAGCAGTGATGTGGGCAGAGCTGGGTGGAAAGACCTAGGAAGACTGCAGGGAAATCAGTGACTTACTCTGGTTTACTTTTGCAATAGTCCCAGCTCCATGGGAAAAATATTGGAGGTGGCAGAGCTGAAGCAATCTCCTCCCAAAGCGTTTTCCAGCTTCACTCCAGCAGCTGCTGAAATACTTAGTTTTTTTTCCCTCAGTCCTTGGTGCCTGAGTGCTGCCTCAGAAAGGTACCAGGCAGGGACCAGGAACCTCAGGCTGTGA
The DNA here is from genome assembly GCA_013397195.1 of Hylia prasina. NCBI lineage: Eukaryota > Metazoa > Chordata > Aves > Passeriformes > Sylviidae > Hylia > Hylia prasina. The sequence continues at coordinate 230,026 of VYXD01015938.1, forward strand.
GACAAGGCCCACCAGCCAGGCTCTGGTCTGTCGGTTCTGGAGCCCTTGGTCCCTGCCACTAATCATTTAGGGCTTCCTTTGGGAAGGAGGCTGACCCAGGACTGGGGGGGCTATATCACAGGAAGTGGGAAAACAGGAAAACATCTCCCTGCTGCTGACACCTCTCTGCAGAAGACAGGAAGTGGCACAATCGTGGGAGAAAATGCTCTCCCCATCTCTCCTGTTCTCTCCACAGTGAAACCAGCAGGCTTCATGAGCTACAGCAGCAAACTCAGTCAAGGTACCCCTGGTGTGGGTCGTCTAGACTTGTCCCAGCAAGGGGACAAAGCTGTGTCCCAGGTGCTGCCACCAAGCCCACCACCAGCCACTCTGGGAACAAGCGCACACAGAGGCCTTTCATCTCCCCAGGCAGGGGGCACCCCCGCAGCTTGGGATGGCACACTAGCCATTTGCCTTGAAAGGGCCAATTGAATGCAGCTGAGGTCATCTCCCAGCATGTTTACCCTGTGGCTGGAGCCCCTGGATGCAGCCAACACGCAGGCTGTCTCTGCCACTGGAGACTGGGGGACGCAGCCACAGGCAGAGCCAGCATTGCTGCTAGAAATAGAGGGGCCGCAACGGGGTCACAGGGTGGCATGGCCTTCCAGCTGCTGTACTCCCCGAGCCTCTTCAGAAGGAGGGACTGGTAAGTAGGGCCTGGTGTGGGTGAGGGGAGGAGCACAGGCCACCCTTGGGGCTTGGGGGACAGACACCTGCCTACTCTCTGCACTGCCAGCACCTTGCTCAGCCCCTGTACAGCAGCTTTGCATGGGCTGGAGTACTGCTGATACAGCGGGATGTGCATAATCCCCCCCACAGATGGGCCCAGATGGGCCCACCAGGGAGAAAATGCTTTCTCACATCCCCATGTCGAACCCGCATGTCCCAGGGCACCCGCATATGCCCGGCTGCGGTTCACAGACAGCACAGCATCCTCACCCTGCCCTGGGAAGGAGTTGCGATTTGTGGAGAGCTGCCTGGCTAGGTCTTGCTCCCAGCAGTGGCTGTACTGCACTGTGCCTCAGTTTCCCTTTCTGATGGGGAAATTCCACTCTGCTCCCCCTCCCCACTTGAGGAAGGGGTACAGCAGCACACCCACAAGTCAGGGTTCCTTGGCCTCTCCCAACAGCCAAGTTCCAGGCACATTCAATACCCCCTGGATCAGGACACTGTGTCCTTTGCACCATCTCTGGGGTGCATGTGCCTTGCCGTCACTCTTTCTTGGATACTATGCCATCCAGCATCAGCCTCACCCTGCCCAGCAGGGTATGAGCCCTCGGGGTCAGGGGCAGCAGGCAACCACTGAGCAAAGTTCCCCTAGATCCAGATCCAAAGGACAGAGATAAGTGCGTGGCCAAGGGCAATGGGGGCAGCACTGGGTGGGCAATGCCACCCCAGCCCCGGGGATGCTGAGGGCGTTTTAGGGGCTCTGCTTCCATTCCCCGGAGGCGACCCACTTGCTTTATGTGTAAATCGCTCTGTGGACGCGGGGAGGATCCGTGCTGACCCCGGGGCTCGCACACGCGTGTGCATACACAGGGACGCCGCTCCACACAAACACAGGCAGACCACCGCCCCAGCCCCTGCAGTGCCGCTCGTGCCCGCGGGGGGGCCCCCTCCCGGTGCGGGGTTATGCAACGGTGGGCGGGGCCGCCGTGGGCGCCGGGCACGTTCCGTACTCTGGGCCGATNTCGGGGCCGATTCGGCGCCCCGGGGTCGTTGTTCGGCGCCCCGCGGCTGTTGTTGTTCCGTACCCCCCGACTGTTCTGCAACACAGGGGTGATGGTGCTTAGTGCTCCCCATTTTGTTCTGCACCCCAGATTTGCTCTTCATCCCTTGGTTGTTCTGCAGCCAGGGCGTGTTCTGCATCCCAAATTTGTTCCGCACCCCGAATTTGTTTTGCACCACAAGTCATTGTTCTGCACTCTAGATTTCTTGTTCTGGACCCGCGGTTGGCTCTGCACTCTGGGGTTGTTTTGCTCTGTACCCCGAGCTCATTTTGTACCTCCACTTCCTTCTGTATACAGGGGCTGTTTTGCGCTCTCGGGGTGTTGTTCTGTACCGGGGTTTGTTCTGCACTCCGCAGTTGTTCTGCAACCTCGGGGTGTGTTCTGTTCCCTGGCTTGGTTCTGCACCCCGGGTTTGCTCTGTGTGTACGTTTTCGTTTCCCTTCCTGGAGCTGTTTTTTACACCTAGGTTGTTTCTCCGCTCTCGTTTCTGTTGTTTATCACTCCTTTTTTCTGTTTGTTTTGCACCCTCGTTTCTGTTATGCACCCCGGTTTTGGTTTGTTTGTTTGTTTGTTTGGGGTTGATGCGTGGGTGGTTTGTTTCTTTTTTTTTTTTTTTTTTTTTGTGGGGGTTTTTTGTGTTTTTTTTGTTTTGGTGGGTTTTTTGGGGGGTTTGGTTGGTTTTTTTTTTGGCAGCCCGTTTCTGTTTTTCACTCTCGTTTCTATTTTGCAGCCCGGGTTCTGTTTTAAATGCCCATGGCTCCTCTTTCCCTCCTGCCTCCCCTTCACAGTCACGGGGCCTCACTGTGCGGGACCTGCAGGCTGCA
>VYXD01015945.1:36680-55931 GCA_013397195.1 Hylia prasina
AAAGAAAAAAAAAAAAAAGAAGCCAAAAAATCCTAATTTTCAATTCCTATTTTGATGCATTTTTTTAATTCATTATAATTTATTTATGATTGCATATTATCAGTATTGCAGAAGCATTGAGAAGCTTTGAATAAGTATTTAATTATATCAGACACTATAGACATGCAAAGTGAGCGAAAGAAAGGCCATTCTCCAGCTAACTTATAATCTTACAAGATAAAGACATGGTGGGAGAAAGGAAGCAGCTTTGTCATCACTTTGCAGATCAGGCTCCAGCACTGCCTGAGCCTTCTCTCCATTGCTGGCCCCCTCACTTCCATTGTCTCTCGTTTGAAATCTCCTGAACACGCACACGAGCAGCTTAATACAACAGCAGAATTTCTCCCTGTGTGCCAGAATTGGATGGGTTGCTGTAAACCTGAGGCACGTTAGAGAATACATCCAAGGCATGAGCAAATTTTTCAGCCCAGTGGAGCCATCGGTCATTTTGCCAAGTCAAATCCTCAGTGATTGAGGGCACTTTTCAGCACCCTGGCTTGTGGGAGTGTTCCTGCTTCCAACATGAGCAATGCAGAGTGTAATGAAATCTCTTTTCCTACTGCCATTTTTCACAGTTCTCTGCTGAGTTTGTTGTTTGATAAATTGCATGGGATTATAAAACCCTGTGTATAAAGTGCTTGTGGGACACTGGTTTATCCTCTGGGCATGTGTGGGAGTGTGTCCTGAGCAAATCTCGTTTATGTCCCATTCCATTCTTAGTGTAATATGTTGTGTAAAACTTCATTATTCAGATTTTTGGCGCCGATCCTTCAGTAGTAACATCTAAAAACATCCCATGGTTCTCTCTGAATAGCGAAGTGTAACACAATTGAAGATGCTTGGGGTTTATCCAAGACATTAAAACAGAGTATATAGGAGTGACTTAAGAAATAATATCTGTCAGAATAGAAGAGGAAAATTATGTCAGTAATTTAGAAAGATATCTCATTCAATATCATTCATGGGTAAGGTGTATCAAGAACATTTTCTTCTCTTTCTGGATATTTTTTCTGGATATTTTATTCCTAACAGTGTTTCACTTAATATAACTGCTTTAAAAAAGAATATTTTAACTTTGTGCAGACAGTAGATTTCTTGCCATAATTTAATATAAGATTGTATAATTGCAACTACAGATTTGCTGTTATTGTTTTCCCTTAAAACCTGCAAGGCAATTTACTTTTCCTTTTAATACAAACAAACAAATCCTAATTATAGTAATCAGTTCACATGCAATAATCGCATTAGCTCTGGTAATTATTATTTGCATCACCTGGACCTCTACTGGGCTTGAGAGACAAAATCAATAATTCTCAAGCAGGCAGAAGGGTGAGGCTGATTATGCGTTCAAGTGATCAGAGACCAGATTGCATTTGATTAAATGAACTGGTGAGAGATTTTATAATTAACGTTCTTTGTTAACAGACAAAAAGCTAAACAAATGCATATGCTTTACCCTGGCTGAGAAATGGCCATTTTCCCCTTCCAGAATGTTAGAACAGGAATGTGTTTGCAGCCCTGCTGATTGCTCATCTGACCAACAGAGAGGAGCACGCAGCTGAAGTGAAGCATTACTGCCTTGCAGTCTAAGTGTTTAATGCTTCAAGATAAAACCTTCCATGGATGATGACAATTCAGATTAGAGGACAAGAGTTTGAGCACCTCTGTAAACCCAGTGCATAGCAAAATAATTGTTAGCATTTATTGTCAAGAAAACTCCCTTTGCTGTAGGTAAGATGTATTTTTCTATGTAGTGCAGTTCTATGCAGAATAGCATCTTAAAATAATACAAAATGGGTTAATTTTTAAAAGAAACTATAGTTGCAAATGTGAGCTCCCCCTCCAGGATATACAGCATCCCTAAATTGAATCTGACTGATGAGTTAGGGAGATATGAGAGAGCTAAAGCACCCTGGAAATATTTCCCTATATGTTTGTTTCCAAATAGGTCCAGAAAACATTAACTTAAAATGTAAATGTAATTAATAAAGCTTCTTGTTCAGATCCCAGTTATGAAAGAAGGTCATTCTGTGATATTCTTCTTTGGCCACTCAGTATGGAAACCCAGCTCCCTCTTCAGTGTCCAAATCATTCCCTACTGGGAACACTTTTGAAGATTCTCTTTAGCCTGATCAAGCTAAAATATAAACTACTCTGAGAAAACTGCTTCTTATTCTGGATTTTACAGAACAGATTGCTGAAAATTGTCTTGAGTTCCCACATTTTTACCTGTAAATAACATTTTTTTTTTTCCAGAAGACTTCGATGAATCTTAAAAATTCCCTTGGTCTAAGCAGTGATGCTTTCCTGGCCTGTCAGCAGCTGGATAAGGAAAAACTTTGCTGTTGGGAAAAACTAAAGCATACTGGGACTGAGCTGCCATCCCTCCAGTTTGTTAGTCCTTTGTCCCCCTTCCCCACTTCCTTTCAGATTTTACACCTTTATCCGTGTTTTTCCTCTTCCTACCCTTGAGTCTGCAGTAATTGCCATCTCACCCTGATTTTCTCTTCTTTTCTTGACTCCAGCTTCTTTTATCCCACTTTCTTCCTAACAACTTCTCAATCTCCTCAGAAACCTGAGCCGAGGTCAGCTGGCCGTGCTGCATCCAAGATAAGCCTTGTATCCCAAGCAGCTGAACCCGTGGGCTGAGAGCTACATCTCCAGGATAACTGAAGGGAAACTGGTTTAGGAAATGCATTTCCTGGGTGGATCAGCCTGGATTTGTGATTGGCACTTGAGTGAATATTTAAACCTCTCCTTCAGCCTTACAAAATAGTCATGGAATTGGCATAATCTTGATGTTTTCTTAAATAGAGGTATTAGTTATAGAGTTTGAGGAATACTTAAAGTTTGAAATTTGAAGTTATCTTTCCAGCAGACAGATCTTTAATACCCTAAATAAGTCTCCTTGCATCAAACAGCATTAAAGCTTAGTAGAGGATTTCTTGTGGAAAATTTTCCAAAAGGTTCTATTTCTATATTACAGCAATATACTTCTGAAGCTGAGGAATATCACACAATGTAACAACCAAACACCCTGCAATTACTCTCAATGGATGGACTTAAAAATTGTGTAAATTCAAATATTAGATGCTGGAAGATCTTTGGAGAGATTTTGATGATTTGAGTGGTTAATGAAAATAAAAACTCAGTTCCTACCTATTGTCATTGTCCCTACTTAGGGAAATGTTAAGTATTAATTATTTGGAGGAAAGATTTTAAAACTTTTGCAAATCAGTGGGGATTGATTTCTTTCTAAATACTTCTGCATTGCACAAAGTTGGCTGAATTAATTTTAAAAGTTTGAGGAAGAATTTTTAGAGATTGGGTTTTTCTCAGTCTTATTTAGCAAATCTGTTCTTACAAGTGATTGCACTGGTCAGTGATTGCAGGGAGCTGAGGGCAAGGACTGAGTCCTGAGCAGGAATCACTTCAGTGTTGTTTCTGTTCAAAATAGTTTGTTCCCCTCCTTTCCTCTCCTGTTTTCTGTCATTTCATTTCATGTCATTCACATCCTTGTGAATCAACAGCTTAGCTACTATGATTTGTCCCAGATAATGTGCAACAATGACTGATTTTTGACATTTTTTAATACATTTCATTGCAGTTTTCAGCCATTCAGTGACTATCATGAACGCTGAGCCTGCAGTAGGGATACTTTATGGAAGTTACAGGTTTAACCATCTCCAGTTGTAAATCAGGGTCCAATAATGCTTCACACTGTCTCTGTTTGTCATGCACTGAGTTCAAAACTCTTTCCTGAGCATTTCCTGCCTAGTCTTGGGTGATAAATGATGACCTAATCCTTGACCAGGACAAAAATGACAGCCTGTCAAGGCTCTCATGAATGATGGCAGGAGAGAGATGCAATCAAATATAGATACTTTTTTTATGCAAGTATCTTCTTGCCTCTATTATTATAAATGGTTAGAGTCTGTGTAAGTGTTAAAGCATTAGCTCCTCATTTTCACTGTGGAATTACGCTCGGCATTCTCTGCTTATCTGAAAGTGATAGTTCTTCCTTTCCATTTGATCTATTTTTTTTCCCCCTCCAGCATAATGAAGAATGATGATACTTTTAGATGTTGACATTTTAGAAAGCTGAGATGGTCTGTAGTAGACTACAAATGATGAAAGCTTAATGAAAGTTATTTTCTCATAATAGCCCTAAATTGGCTATTTTCGCAGGATGGAGTGGGTCCGCTGGATTGAGCTTGAACTTTTTACCCCTCTGTGATCCTGTGGCTACCAAAAGTAATGTGGAATGCCATTAACTGTTTAGCTTTTTAAAATGCAGAGTTAAGAGAACTGATGCAAGTGTAATTTTTTGCATTGTTCCTGGCTGTAGGATCCTGTAAGTGGGAAGGGTGGAAGGATTGTTTTTTCCTGACATCCTCTATCCCAAGCCTGGCACTCAAACCCAGACTCTGTGCTGCAGGAATAGAAAAGATCCTAACAGAAAACAGTAGAAAATGGGAATGTTAAACTTCTCTACGAGGATAAACTACTTGTGCTATCCAAAATATGAAAACTAGGTAAATCAGCCTGCAGTCATTTCATACATGTAGAGCTGGACACCTCCTAAACCCATTTCTCTCTAGAGAGTTAGAATGGTTGCTCCAAACACATAATACAGTGAGGATTTCTCCAGATTTCCTCTTAAAAATAGTAATATCTAAACCCTTGTTTTCAATACCTAAAATGGTTGGTAATTTTGTTATCCTGCTTCATGAAGATACTTTGAGGGTGCAGTCATTTCTTTTATTCACGTTCCAGTGGGTCAAAGACCCAAGATAATAAACCTAAGGCATGTTAATACAACTCTAGGAAAAAAGCTGTGGTTGTTTTTCTTTCCTCAAATGTAATTTTTTAGATACCAGTCTCTCTTAGCTATTATAGTAGCAATTTTTCAGGACATATGTGTTTATAAGAAAGGTTGACTTTAATTCTTGTAGTTGTCTCAATTTAAAGACAGGTTTGCAATATTTCAACAGTCTTAAAATGCCATCAGCATCCTGGGCAAACACATTATCAAAAATACAAATGATTTCAGATAGAATATGATTCTATCAACTTATTAAGCATAATCCTTTATTTATAGGTGATTTATAGAATGAAAGAGGAAAACTCCACTTTGGTAAATCTTCATTTTATAAGCCTGAACTTCTCAATAAACTGTTTGTTCACCCCACCAATTTAATCAGAGTATGTTGGTGAACTTCCTAAGGATATGTTCTAGTTGCTTGGCAATGGATTGTGCAACAATTTGTTTAAAGTTCAATGAACACAGAACTAGAGTAATTTATTCAAATCCACCACTTATTAAATCAGGATTTGACTCTTTTTTTTTTTTTTTTTTTTTTTTTTTTTTTTNGGACTTGAAAAGAATTAGCTAAACCTCTGTGGAATTGTCACAAAATCATTCTGATGACTATGTTGTCTATTAGTTTCTACTGCCAGTAAGGAAGGCAAATGGAGATGAATACATTCCCCATTGTTTTGTGGATTGTCAGAAAGGGATTTATTTTTAAACAGTTTATTGTCTCAACATCATCCTCCTTTCAAGATAAGTAACGTGGAGATAATATACCTGCATTTTTATTAGGCCTCTGAAGTATCTGAATATTTCAGAAGAAAGGGTATTTTCTTTCTCTGTCAAGAGTAAAACACAGAGACTGCAGGTGCTGAATCGGGATGGTTTTCTGGTGGGCATGAATAATGTAGTGGATTGAATTTAAAATGTTACAACAATAAATACATTTTATTTTTAATACCATTTCAAGCCCAAATTTCCTAATGAATGTATTTCTGGTCAGAGAGTTGCTGCCCCTTTAATCTAAGAAAGAAAAATATGACATGACATGTTCTTGAAATGTCAAGCTCACCTGCAGTCACTGGATTTTAGCATGGAACGCTCTGAGCTTTTGATCAGAGCCATAAAACATGTTTTATTATGCATTAGGTCCTGAAAGAAGGAAACATGAGACCAGTTGTGCTGTTGTTGTAACATTGTCCTCACTACCTGAAAATCCTCTTTAGATCAGGGCGCCAGAGTCCTGTGTCCTCTAGGAGAAAACAAAGCAGGACAGACCCAGGAGCCCGCAGACTTAGTATAAAACAAGCTGTAACTGAGGGAGAAAAGAACTGCGTTTTCTTGTCTCCCCAGTGAGAGAATATGAAATATTTATCTAAGCTTCAGTCAGGTCCATGGGATCTACAGCTGTCTGCAACCCCAAGGCAATTAAGCTGATTTTTTTTCCTGCCCATGCTCCGTTTTGCGGGGCTCTCAGACATGGGCAGGGCACAGACTGCAGCTGGGATGACACGAGCTGGCAGTGGCTGCTCTCAGCTCCCTGCCAGGCACCTCCCAGGCAGTGGCTCTGGCTCAGGCATGGCCAGGCAAGGGCATTTATCCCCCAAGAGCAGCAGCAGCAGCAGCAGCAGCAGCAGCAGCAGCGTGTCCTGCGCTCCCCGAGCTTTGGCTCCGTCCCGGGGTGAATGCACAGACAAGTGCAAACTCACGGTGGGGTGGATCCCACGAGTCAAGGAGACAACCAAGACAAAGCTCTGAGGCACCAAGCCCTGCTTCCTAAAGGTTTTGGCACGTTCAGTCGGGATTTTTGGACTCATCTTTGAGATGGCATCCTGAATAGGACCACAGGGCAGGACTCCCTCTATAAAAAAAGGAAGGATAAATTCCCGACACTCCTTCGAATACTAAATGTGAGGATAATTACAGAGAATTACAGAATAAAATGGCAAGTTGATGGTTTCCAAACATTGCCTCTTTCCAAGTAGATTTTTGCTGGCAAACTTGACAAATACTTGTAATTTGTGTTGTAGATTGTCATGAGGAAAAGTGATGAGAATGAGCTAAAGGAATCAAACCACAAGGCAAGGAATGGATTTCAGAGACTGAAGAGGGGAATGCCTTGTGTAAAACTGTCTCCAATGACTTCACAAGAATCATCTTCCTAAGGGAATTGTAGGATTTTCCTCTGTGTATGCATGGGTGTCTAAGAGATTTAAAATACTCTGAAAAAGACTTCCTTAATTTTCTCTGTCTATTAGATGCTCTTTAGGTCTTTCCAGCAGAATATCTTGGTTCCAATGCCACAAAGTATTATTAACTTTTTCTTTCTCTTTGGATTCTCTGCTATGCTATCACATGCAACACAGGAAGAAAATGTTCAGTTCCAAGTTATTAAGCATTCCATGACCAAAGCCTCATGTGGGGTAGAATTCACTCTGCCCAACTACACACCTGTCCAGAGAATCCTCAGAATAACAACTTATTCCCCATGGTTTTCTTTTAGTGAGGAGTGTTTTTTAAAAAAAGTACAGGGCAGAAAGCAGTAGCCATTGTTTCCAAAGTAAAAATCTGTTCATCTTAAATATTTTGTGTCTTGGTTAATTGAGTGCCCAATCTCTTAATTATAAGCCACCATTTAACTCAGATTTGACTTCATCCCACTTGGTAAAAAACAAACAAACAAACAAACAAAAAAAACCTCTTAGGAAAATGAACTGAGTGGATTTAGAGTTTATAATGGAATTTTTAAGGCTGAAAAAGCCCTCCAAGATCCTTGAGTAGAACCATTGGCCTGGCTCCACTGTGTTCACCCCAAATCTGATCACCCGGGGCCACATCCACACATTTTTGGAATGAATGCTTCCAGGACTTCCCTGGGCATTCTCTTCCAATGTTTGCTCACCTTTTCAGTGAAAAATCTTTTTCCTAAAATCCAATCTAAGCATCCCCTGGCACAACTTAAGTTCATTTTCTCTCATCCTGTGACTGAAAGCCAAGACCAACCCCCCCTCACGGCAGCCCCAGGTTGCTGTAGAGAGTTACAGTTCTTCTTTCTTCTGTCTCTTTTATTGTCCAGTCTTAAAATCCACAGAAATGAACAACATTTGGGGAAAATGTGCCAAAGCAAGCTATTAATAAACCTTCTCTTAAATTTCGATGCGTGTTTTTCAGTTGGTTGCCACAATAATGGACTCACAGCAGTAAAAAACTTTCATGCCTTAACAAAGGGGTTCAGAGAAGTTGCATTACCTAGAAATGAAAAGTTAAAAGCCCCAGTGTAAATGTCAGGGCCTTATCACAGTTATCAGGGGTGAGAGGAGACATCAGGAATATCAATGGTTTCAGGAGCAGCCACAAGTGTCTGTGGAAAGGGAGGTGCACTGGAGAATGTGTGTCCTACACCTCTGATGAGCAAGAGTCACAAGAGATTGGACATTTATAATGAAATGTGGCCTTCTAAATAATATGCTTTTAGCAGAGCCCAGTGTTTAGTGAGCAGGGTGAGCAAACCTGTTGTTTGCAAAGCTTTTAAATGCTACTGCAGTAATCCCCTCAGCTTCATGAAATTATTTCACAGGAAAAAGGAGAAAAAAGGCAAAGAAAAAAGGTGTTCAATATACTTTGAATTACAGAGGAATTTTTGGATTGGAGGGGGTATGTTTGTTTTGTTTCTTTCTCTTTTTTTCCCCCTTTTTAATTTTTTTTTTTTAAGAGTGGAGTAAATGAAAGAGTTCTTTGCTTTCATTTGTGCTCACATAACTAGCTGTAATCCCTCCTTCAGTCTATTCACTTTGTTTCCATCCTAGCTTGGCACATTCACTAGCACATACAATGTAATTATATAGTGAAAACTTCCTAGAAAGGAATAATGAAAAAGAATTTTGTGTACTTGCTCAGTAAATTTTGTGTAGCTGTGGGGATCACCACTGAACACTGATCGAGCCCAAGCACAACAAAACACATTTCTGTCCTGAAGTTCATGGTAACCACGTCTAGGTGATGGTGCAGATCTCAGATTATTCAGATAATTGGGGAAAAAGGTTAACCACCAAATCTAAAAAGCCATTGGACTGAAAGAAAAACCAAAAAGGCAAGGAAATATTGTAATTTTGTACCAAGCTTAATGGAATTCTGGATGCTACAAATTCATGTTTGCTGGGAGTGATGGGAGAAATCCTTTGGAGGAAATGTTATTTCTTTTTTCAAATGGATTGCAAAGTGAATCTGTTGTACTGGAGGGACTGGAAATAGATATTTTTGCTATTTATCATACAGTGCTGTTAGTTGTCAAGGTGACCTTGGCTGTGTCTTTTCCAAGGACATCCATAAAATATTCATGATTGTGGAGGTTATTCAAACCTGTTCTTATTGGGTGATTACATTAAATTGATAACATTCAAAACATAGTCCTAGCTCAAGAAAAAGTTTAACTTTTAATGAAACAAATGAAAATTAACATTCATAGGCCTGTTGATCTTGACTTCAAGTGGATGTGACACAACTCAGTTCTTGGGTATAACTTATGGTCACAAGCTCCTGTAGTTGTACCCTTAAGGTAGAAAATTATCTGCTGCTTTTCTCTTCCTGTTTAAACTCCTCTCCCATCTATAGTGTGCATAAACATCTCCTTCTGCCAAGATTTCCTTATCTTTAAGGTGAAAGAGCCTTCCTTGTATGTGATTATACTTAGAGCATAATAGGAATAGATATTCCTTAGGCTTAATGGAAGAGGTGTGCCAGTTAAAGAGCTGATTTAACTTGCAACAGCAATGAGAATGTGGGTAGGTTCCTTTTTTTTTTTTTTTTTTTTTTTTTAATCTGCCGTGTATTTAAAGAATAGTGAGGCATTTTTAAAGATACTCAAATAACAGTGTGGAGTATTTAAAGAGATTTTACTTTCCATATTGATGAGAACAGGGGTATGTTTCCTTTAAAGAAGGGTATGGAGTATTTAGAGAGCTGCTTGGCAGGTATATACAGGAGAACTGTGTTTTGTGCTGTACTCCTGCAGATGGTTTTACCAGATCGTTAAAAAGTTATATACAAAGGGCAGTATTTCTTACCAAGAAAATGAGATTTTAAAATAACTCACATTAGTGGTCAATCCTTGTTACGTATGTTTGAGTTCTAACAGCTGTAATGATTTGTTTTAAAGGAGCCATCTGAACCTGTGCTGATTTTTAAGCCTTTACTGATTGATTTGACTTGTTTGATGTATTATAAATCACACAGCTATAAAGTCACAGTAAAAATTCCATTAAACTTATGAGGTAAAAAAAAAAATAAAAATCCATAAATAAACCAGTACAAAATGCAAGACAGCAGCAAATGTGCTATTTCTTTTCCTTTTTTAAAATTTAAGTTTACAGCCAAGGCCATTTTTATGTGAAAGAAAAACAATGGCAACAAATAAGGAGTCTCACTGAGGGGGTGTATTTTATTTCCTCCACTTGAACAATATTTCAGTTCCCTTCACTGTGCCTCTATAAGGGCATTTTGTTGGTAATTCATGGAGCAGAACTATTTGTTTTCAAATTAAGACTTTTGATCAGGAAAACTTGTTAAAACCAACTCAAAAAGATGGGAGAGGTAAGGATTTCCAAATATAATCACTCCTGTTTCTAATTCTTTAATCCCTGTACTTTCACAGTTTAGACTGTGGAACCTCACACCAGACTCTGTTTTCTGTATGATTTCTTGATGTTCTATATTATGTGTGGTGAATTATCCTTTTTCACTCTCACGTTTAGGCTGAGTTGATAAATACTGAAGTAATTCTTTAGAAGTGACAAAAATTTTGAGGTTGACATCTCCCAAAAGAAAATGATCTCATGGTCTCATGTTAAATGTCTCGAAAAACCAAATCAGTTATTCTAACTTACACAGTTTTATCCTAATCTTTGCAATCTTCCTCATAAAAAGTAAAACTTAACCTAGATGTAAATTAAATAGATTTTTCATTGAAATGGGGAAGTGTTAGGATGTACTTTGTTTTCTTTTTTTTTTTTTTTTAATAGCTATAAATTCAGGATAAACTCATAGTATTCCATTATGTCTCAGCATCTTCATAGACACAATGTATAATATTCAAGGCACAAAACTGGCATTTTGGGTTTTATCCTAACTGGTGACAGGGAACATTCTGCTGGTGGGTTAAACTGATTTGAGCTGTGCTTTGGGTCAAAAGTGAAGTGAGGGTACATGTGACACACCTGTTAACTGCCTCTTAAAACATCTTTGAAATATCTTTGGTTGATGTTGATGATTCCTGTGCCTGTTTCTCATCAGTGAAATGTGGCTGAATTTCTGCTGGGTTTCTGTGCTGGTAAAGACCCAGCAATACATTGAATTATCCTCTATATCTACATTTCAGCCCTGTTACAGGGGCAGAAATCCTTGACTCTCCTCACCCTCATTCTGACACTTGCATTTCTGATGCTCCACTGCAGTTGGTTGTGCTTGTTGGAGCCTCTGCCCTGGTCCTGTTTGTTTCCTTCAGAGAAAAAAGACAATCTCCAAAAAATGGCAACCCAGATTCTGCCAAGCATTAAGTGCTGGAAACTCTGCTTCTGGCACTTGAAGCAGCTGGTTGCACATTTGGAGGTGCTGTAGGTGTGGAGAAGGGGATGCAAGGCTGGTGTCAGGCCAAGCAAATACACAGAGTGCCCCAAATATTGCCTTACAAAGCAATAGCTTTGTAGCTGATGAACCCTGCAAAGGTAAATACACCTTCTCAAGGTGTGTCCAGTTCACTCCATGCACTCCTGACTCACAGACCTTCTGATATTTCTCAATAACATTCTGCACTCTCATCTGCCACAGGATCACAACAGAAGCCTCAGAAACCAGCTCCTTTCTCTCCCCCATTGTTTTTCTTCTTTTCTCTCCCATTTCCTTCTTTCTTATTTCGAGTACATTTCTGACTGCATGGAGCACATCTCATTAATCTCTTATCAGATTCCCTCTGTTGGTCTGTCATTTCATCCACGCTTCACAATCCTGACATCAAGTGCTCTTCTTGACAGGTTGAACATTTGTTCCAGAAGAAAAACTTGGGTTTATGTTTCTCTTGCATATGCAGAAACCATCACAATTAAATAGCAAAAAGAGTATTTTGGTTGTTTTACTCAAAGCAATGACATTCTGTTGTTCATATGCACACACAAGATTATTACAAAAGAAGGCATAGTTGGATAACTGTACTCTTTAACCATTCAAATCCTCTTGCAGCCATCAGAATTTTACAGAAGGTGATATTTCAAACACTACAGTGGAAGAAATACCTGTGTTACTTCATGCTCTGGGACTTACACCACCTTTTTTATTTTTTTGGTAAAGAAATTTTTGTATGTCTTTTGTCAGTTTAACTGGCAAATAACCAAATGGGAATTTTAAGCAGCAGTGTGAGGTTTGTCATGGCAAGAAATCTCAGAGAATACCTGGAATTATGTCTGAATGGGAGGGGGAAAGAAAAAAAGTTTTATTACTGCTCTTACTGCTGAGTACCCTTCTTTTAATCACTTTATCTGTCCTGTACACTGATGCCTGCCTCCTTATCTCATGTTCTCCCTGCAGCTTCTTAGGAACACTTGGGGGTTTTTTGATGCTCTTCATTGTTAAAATCATGGGTTTTGCTCATGTCAGCCCCAAACTGCTGCAAGATTAGCGACCCAAGATTACCAGGAGTCTGTATAAACTTCCTGACAGGATTAGGAGAGGCCATTGCTGCTTCAGATAATGGTGATAGTCCAGACTGGTGAGGCTGCAAGCAGTAGGGAGGTGTGATCAGAGAGATGCCAAGATATCCCGTGGAGTGTCTGAAAGTAGGCCACAGGAATGGTAAAGAGAGCACACAGAAATGTGCTCAGTGCACCTGCTGACCAGCAGGAGGGAATGTGATAACCTGCATTTATTTCAGCTGCCTGGGCTGCACGTGTTCCCCTCAATATCCATTTGCAGCTTGAAAAGCAGTTGAAAAATTCCTTGCTGCCCACAGCAGTGCTTAGATCTCCACGTGTTGGACAATAACAAGTGGGAAGATACCCACAGGAGTGCCAAAGAATTGCAGAAGAAAGAATTGTGCAAAAAACCCTCTGTGGTGGGATTGTGGCCACTGGTGGAACAGCTGCTGCATGCCAGAGCCTGGTTTGTTTCATCCAGCAGGGCCTGGGGGCTGTCAGCTTTCCAAAAGGAAGAGCAGAATGCAGGAAAACCTTCTGCACTGGTTTTTGCTGTTGATTGCTGGTGCTGGAATAGCCAGAGCTGTAGGAATGGGAAGCCAGGGTGGGGGAATGCTCCTTGCTGAGCTGAGCAGAGAAGGGCAGCAGCCCTCCCTCTCTCCCTTTGATGTCTGCTGCCTTTGACAGAGCTTCCCAGGTGGCAAGGCTTCTTTCTGGGTTTTGAGGGTCCTGGTAGAAATAGCTCGTTCAGGAGACATCAAATAGTTCCCAATTTAGCCCAGTTTAAAGGAACTCAATATTGAAAGGGAAGCAGATACCACTGAGGTACTGGTGATAGCAGCAGGTGGCTAAATGTATGTGGGGTGGGTAAGCACAGGACCCACTTCAGAGTACTGGGAAAAAAAAAAAAATCCATTTGCCTTTTGCCAGTTTGGATTTAGATACATCTTCTGAAAGTGTCATTGAAATTAGATTTTTTTACATGCTTGTTACTTGTGTGTAATGAGTAAAACTGGGGAGCTGAGGTGCATTATTCAGACACAGTAAATACGGGTATGAAAGCATCATCCACCAGATGTGGCACATGGAGAGGTGTGAAGGGATTTAAAGACTGGGTTTGAGGAGGAGACTGGATGTGTGCAGCTCTCCTGGTGGAAGGAAAGCCCTGAGGACAGGTCCAGTCCCTGAAGGGCTTCTCCCACCTTGTGATGCAATGAACCTGCAACCTTCCCCTTCCCTAAGACCCTTGGCTGTTACTCAGACACCTCATTTCAGAATTCCAGCTGCCTTATCTCTGCACTCTAGCCTTTCCCCTCGTGATGGGATGTGTTGCCTGTGCTCACAGCGCCAGTGGTGACCTTGGGAAAGCTCAATTCCCAGGAGATGGCTTGGTCTGGTGGTGGTGTCCTGTGGCTGCCCTCAGCTCCTGGCTCCTGGAATGCCCACACTGAGTGCAGGTGATTTATTCACCTGCCAAGCTGATGCTTTTATCATGAGACTAATTAGTTTCAAATTTACCTTTTTCTTGTGTTCTGTATCAGAGGGGCTTTCCACATCCAGCATTTCCAGACCCCTGGAATGTTTTCTCTGAACTCTCTCCTGTTTATCTCCTTCAACAGATTTTTTAAAAAAGTTAAACACTCTGGGGTTTTAGCAGATTTTTAGTATTGCTCAATCTTCTTGATGGACAGATAGTATTTATCCACATTTACTGTGACAGAAAAAGATCCTCTTACCTTAAATATTTTCCAGATATTTAAGAATATCCATTACTAGAACAACAAGGTTTGATTTTCCCACTGAACTGAATTTGAGTATACTGGGAACACACAGAGGCTGAACATCCCTGTTTGCGCTCAGCAAAGCAGCACTTCAGTGCAGTTCATGTGATGTCAAATGGTTTTTCATTCTGAATATTTTTCATGATTTTTCCTATTTTCATCATTACATCTTCGACAAGTACTTGGAAGATGTTTCTTTTCATGATAGTCAAACATCCAGCATGAGATTATAATATCATCTGTCTCTGATTACTATTTTGCCTTTTTCCCTTCACTAGAGGATTGTCAAATGGGTGTAGCTGATGATACTTCACAAGCTGACTGAACAAAAAAAGGCTAATTTTTCAGCACTGACAGTATTTGGATTATATACATGATATAGAAATAAACTTGCAATCTCATATAGAACAGATTTACAATCTGGGCCACTGCAATTAAAGAACAAACTGAATCCAAATCCAAATTAGAAGAATCTGATAAAGATATGTGTTTGTGCAGTGAAAAGAAGGAACTTTGTTTTTTTAGTTTTTTTTTACTTTTTTTTGAGGAAAGAAATAATATTTTTTACAATGTTCTTCAATTGCAGTAATATTGGGATTCTTAGTATGATTCATTCTGCTGAAATGCTCTGACCACAAATTCTGAGTGGTTTATTTCTTGCTCACACTGACATCTCTATGACATGAGCATATCAACTGAAGGCATTATGCACAGAAAAAAAAAACATTTCTCAGTGCTCAAGTATCTGATGCCAGAGTCAAACAGAAAAAAAAAAAAAAAAAAAAAAAAAAAAAAAAAAAGAAGACAAGAAGACAAGGTTGATATTTCCAAAAGTACGTTCAGACACAATTTTCCTGATACATTCCATCTTTCAAGAATTTTTGAAGAGTTACTGGAATCACTATTCTTTTCACTCACAGTGTTCCAAAAGATTTTTCTGGAAAAATGTCTGATAACCAAGGTGAGTGGTTAAAGTTGTTTGCTGAACATTCTGTTCAAAATGTTTTGTAAAATCACATAAACTCCAGTACAGTACTCAGCAGAGTACAATTTTTAGGTACAGTCACAATTTATGAAATTAACAAGGTGCTCTTCAATTATATTCAGATTACTTTCCTTCTCTGTGGGGAAATGATATTTTCACAGGGTATCCCTGCTTCCTCTCAGTTTTGTGAGTTTGAGACTTGCAGAAAATACAATGCTCTTAATGGCTTACAGCAGACTTTGTACCCTTAAAAATGAAGAGAGATGAAGCACACAGCTCAGATCCACTTCTGGGTAGATATTTATTAACACCCTCCAGAGACTGGCATTTTTTAAAAATACCATCCCTGTTTTATGTGTCATCATATCTGCTACTTCACAAATGTAAATTTTATTTATTAACCTATTGACATTTGTGATGGTGTTATCAAGATGTATTGAATTTAGAACTTTGTCTTACTTTTGGAAGAATTTCTTTATTGCAAAGACGTTGGACCAGATTTTTTAGCTTGTGTTTACCCTTAATTTCACTGCTGATACTTCATCATTCCTAAATGGTACAATGAAATGATGTGTGTTCTCCAGAAAAGTCTCCTTTTCTCAGTTTCTTTTATAAGAGAGTTAAGAAAGAAGTACACAAATACAATTTCTATTTCAGACTTGTAGCCTTTGTCTTTTTTTCTTTAGGAGATGTGCTTATGCTTACTGAACTTAACTGGAATTTTGTCATCGAATTCAATTATGTGTAATCTTGTTCTTCATTTCTTTTAGAAGTTAGGAGTTCTGTTTGTCCTGGAAGTCTCTCTTGAGAAAGAGAATTACTGTCACAGCCACTGGCTGATGGAACAGAGCCCAGCTTATTGGATTTATTACAAGTATTGTCAGTTGTAGCTCTGAAATAAAAAGAGACACTTAAATGGACTCCTGAAAGGTGCATATACAGACTTGCAATGCAAGTGTTTTATTTTTGATTTGTACCATTTTCTTTTACGTGCCTTGCATGTTTTCACAGCCCTTGTTCTGTGAAATCATCTGCCATGACCAAGTTTTGGCTCCGTGAGAGTACCAGGATTATATCATCCTTTCATCCCGCCTTCAGCCCGCGATCCCTGCGTTTGACTTCACAACAGCACTGACAAAATTTGCATTGGCAGCACCACTTGGAGGTGTGGGTCCCCTTTCCTGGCGGGACATTGTCCCCACGGAGCTGGAAGTTTGCAGCTTGGAAAGCACGGGGCTGTCTCTGTCAGCTTTGGGTTCTCTCTGCCTTGAACCTTTGCTGAGGGTTTGGCAAGAGGCTGGACAACAGGGGGAATGAACAAATATCTAATTGCATTTTAACAGCCTATTCCCCAAAGGTCCCTTCATACTTGGTTAAATATGTGGCCATAAAAGTACAAAGGTAAATTTTTGCTGTCCAGTCAGCGTGACAACAAAGACTTTCTGTCTGGAGCTGTTTAACATCAGTCAAGGTAATTTGTCCTTCTTTCTGACGTAATTGGCTTGGCTCTGGATAATTACAGATCTAATAAACTGATCAGGAAACCTTAATATTTTTCAGCAAAATAATATCTTCACAGATAAAGTCACCTATAGATTCTACTTTGCAAATTTGGCTCTTAGTGGCTGCGCTGAGTGGTGCTGCTGAAGTCAAACCTGTAAAATGGAGAAGCACAGGACCACTTTATCAAAGCAATCTGTAATATTTAACCAGAATGAAATTAGCTGGGCACGAATGAGATCAAAGCCTTAAGTGAGGTTTCAAGGGTGAAGAAAAGGCTGCAGTGGTGAATAGCAATTACTTGTAGTTAATTTAAACTTACTGAAAGATTTTAAGGATCAAAGTTGGGTCTTTTGAGAAAGGGGATTCATCCAATTTCCTCTACTTATATTTTTCCAACATAAATTAATCTTGATATATTTTATTAGCGTCTCACTGCTTTTTTTTTTTTTTTTTTTTCCCCTTTTCTAAGAGGAGGAGCACTTTGACTTCTGTCCACTGAAACTCTTCAGCATTTGTTTATTAAAACCACACCAGGGTTACACCCTGAGGTTGCTCTGTTGCTGTCTCTGAGTTTCCAGCTCATGACATGCAGACAAAAACACTTTTCAGTATATTTCTTATTTATTGAAGCATAAAGCTATTTGATCTTTCAAGTATGCAACACAGCCAAAAATATTAATAGTGCATTGCTAGTTAATTCCATTACAGTGTTATTCAGCAAATATACATTGGCAAGGTTTTGTTTGTTTTCATTTTGTCTTCTAATTCTTCAAAAAACGATTGTGGCCATTACATTTAGTATACCTTTTCAAACTATTGTGCAATAGTGATAACAACTAAACAATTTGTCTGCTACTAATTGGATCATATACATGTGAAAAAAGCACATTTTAATGAGTGACTGATAAATAGAGTTCCTTATTTGGAACTTGTTAGCTAATAATACACCTTCAACACTAGTATTTGTCAAAAACCTCCAAAAATATTTCCTTTTTAATTTCATGCTTGTGTTTGACAGCTGTGGCAATACCAGTATTTATTATTAGTGTACAGCTGAATGGCATTTTAAATCAAGTCTATTATAAATTGTCCTGCTCTAAAGTAATAAAATTAATAGCTATGTAGCAAAATAATAAAGCAGAGATTAATCACGGTCTGCATGGGAATAAAAAGTCTCTGGGAAATTATATTTTCCAGGGGTTTTTAGCAGTAATTTTGCTTTCCTTCACAATTTATTCTGATAATTAAACATATGTCTTACAAGTTTAACAAAAGGTGCTGTTTATAAAAATGCTGTCACCAGCCAGCTCTGATGGTAGTCAGGGATTAGGAGCAGCTCCAGTGCTTCAAGTCAAGAACAAACACCCTGACAGAAGTCAGCCAGGCAATTGCTTCCACTCTTCTGGCCAAACCTTTAGGTGGCAGGAAGCATTAATGTTGATACCAATAAAACTGTCTCCAGTTTGAGCCAAGAAGGAATTTGGCACCCCGAGTCTGAAATTTTCATCCTTAAAAGGCTTCCCTCACCCTGCTGCTGTCACCAGCATTTACTGCCACACTTTGTCTTGCTGTTCCCTGATAAGCTGAGAAAAAGCAGAGTTACAATGCAGCTGGTCTCCTGGGAATCAAGATGTGCATATTGGGGATTTTCTTTCCTTCAAATCACATTAGGAGCACGATTTATATCCCTCAATTTTGAGATGACAGTCTTTTTTAAGCAATCTTCCAAATCATGATACCTTCTCTGGCGACATCCTGTATACAAAAGCAGACTTGCTGCAGGTACTGGCTGGCAATGTGGCAGAAAAGAAACTTCTCAAACTGGCTTTTCTTCCATCTTTTATTGTTTGAATATTATTGCTCTTAAAATGTGGGTTTTTCCCCCTATAATGAATGGCAGACTTTTGATACCACGTCGGTACAAGGATTAGAAAATCTTAAAATCTGAAATCTTTTTAGTCTAACCTTTATATTCTTGTTTTCAATCTGAGCCATGTTTAAAATTTCATCCTTATTTATGAAAATCACAATTGTTGTATCTTCAATTCATCAGCTTCTTCCACTTAGTACTAATTATGGCCTGAGGGAATAAAAATTTACTGGTTTCTTTAAGGCTGAAACAGAAATCTGGGATTTTGCAAAATATTGATATTTCTCTTAGCTCTTGACTGCTGGCAGTGGTGAAGCACCTTCTGGCTGGCCCATGATGTTTCTAGTCATTCTCATGAAAAAAGTCATCATTTTTAAGCCTGCTCCCTAGGAAATGTTCCATAATAATTGTGTTGGATCCTTCATCCCTCATAATCCAGGCATTCGGCTGCATACACAGATCTCCACAAAGAATTTTAAAAAGCTGTTTCTGGTAAATATTTATAAAATGTGTAATTCTGTACTTACCCACTAATAATCTAAATATCACATAATTAGGCCCACTGTTAAAAAAAAAAAAAA
>VYXD01015945.1:55943-90042 GCA_013397195.1 Hylia prasina
AAAAAAAAAAAAAAGAATCTGCGCTGCAAAAATTCATCTGAATATGAAATCCAGAAATAGAGTTTAAAGTAAGATTAGAGTTTTGGGATGGTGTCAGTGTCTATAATTAGCCCAAACCCATTGATACCTTCTTGTGCTGTGTTTTGGGAGGTTTAGGCTCTCAGAGTTGATGACACTCAGTGTCTTCAAAGACATGAAAGCATGCATCTATCTCCACAGAAGGCTTTTTGATGGCATTACAATATTCCTTGAAGAGATATAAATCCAAAACTGCTGTCACTTGAAAGTGACTTAATATCTCTCTTTTTAACAGAGATACATTTCAGAACATACACACTCAAGTTTATTTGGAGGTTGTCTAAAGACATGATTGAAAAATAAATGTTCAGTGGATACAAACAATTTTCACTATAGATTCACTGCAGAATGTGCCCACCTGCAGGTCTCTGATTATCAGATGAGTCAGAGAGTGGATCTTAAAAGCAGAATTTCTCTCAGGGCCAGTAGATCCCTACCTCACTGCACTGCAGAGAGAGAGCAGGTCTATTTGTATCTCAGAGAAAGAATAAAATAATCAATATATTGCATTTATTTGGATACTTTTCCTTACTGTTTCTTACAGCAATGAAAGATGAACATGTTTGGGATGTATCAACAATTTTGGGGGGAGACAGATGTTAAATCTGCTCTGCTCCTTGAAGAACTCAAAATAGAGAATAGTTCTAACAGGTCATAGGGCCCATTTTCAAATGGGCTTCTCTGACTGAAGAAACCTGAAGAGGACAGAGTTCCAAGAAGGTCTTGTCAGGAAAGCATTTAAAGGAATTTCGCTGGATACAGGAAGAGAGAGGTCTTTAGGATGGAGTCCTGGTCTGATGTGGTTTACATTTCTCTGTTGCAGTTCCTCTTGTAGGCATGTGACACAGTAACGTGTACTTTGGAAGGTTCTCCAATGAATTTTATTTTCAATTTCCTGTTTTTATCAAGTGTAATCCCCAATTTACTTCAAACTGCAGTGTCCTGCTCAGCATCAAACTGCCCACCAAAGGGTGTCATCTGTAAATTAGCACACTGGAATCCACATAAATATTCAGCTTTCATTAATGTTCTGCTCTAGGATATTTAAAGAGTAATGGTGTGTAGCCCTCTAGTAATTTTATAGGCCATTTAGTGCTGTGGTGTTGAGGTGTGGAAGAAATGTCCTCTGGTGAACAATTTCAGCTTGCATGGGTCTCTGGGAAGCACAAAGGTACTAATAGCTGCAGTCAGCAAGGTATCGTGATGTTCTTCCAAATCTGAGGGTATGGTTGGGTGGGAAATTTAATATCCATGAACACTAAAATATGATATAAAAATCTGGAGGCCCACGGCAGGGATTTCCCGGGTGGTTTTTGGCTCGTGAGCAGAGCACATTTTAAACAGTGTTGTCTGCACATGCTGCTGTTTGGAAAGATGTGTCCCATGAAAACAAATAAGATCCCTTCAGTCTGAAAATGCCAGAGTATTTACTTGCTAAATAAAATATAAAGAAAGCTGTAAATATGCTTCATTACAACACAGCCTGGTCTTTAGAGGATTTTGAATGGCTGTTGTGCACAGTGGAAGACAAATTAATCTCTCTGAATCTCTCTCAGCTGAAACATTCTAATGTTAACTAACAGTTTCTAGTGATCAAAGTGATTTAGTTAAATTATTTATTTGCATATGCATTTAAAAGTTTTTATTGTTGTAGCTCAAGGGAAGAGAAGGGAAGGGGGGAAGGGGAAGAAGAAGGTCTTGAGATAATTACCTGAGATTTAAGAGCAGCTGGCCCTGCCTTGTCCTACTTTCAGAGGTAGATCAGGCAGCTTTGGCCACCAAATCTCATTATTGCCACTTGCTCTTTGTTATGGTCAGAATTGCACTCATCTCTGCTTTTCCTCCTTTAGTAAGCAATAGACTTGCTCAGGAATGGATAATTTCAATCATTAAAGCCATGTTGCTGTATCCCCCTCTTAATCAAAGTGCTTGCTGGAGGTGTAAGTCTCTGTTTTCCTGCGGGGCCTGTTGAGGTTCTATTTGTTTTATTGTCTCCTTCCTGTTCTCTGGATGGATCCCTATACCAGGGAAATGGTCTGCTTAAAAATCAGAACCAGATTGTGTTTGGCATGGAAAAGAAGTCAGTGGAAGGTTAAGGTTATACCTTATTTAAGCTTTATTTTCCTCTCCTCTCCCTGCCCAAGTTAATGGGTTGCAATTGCACCTTGGTGCTTTCAGTCCTTGGTGTAGCAGGTGTCTGCAGGCAGCCCCAGGAAATAAAATGATTTATGACAGCTAATTGGGGTGCAGATTTGTTTGCACTGCTGTAGGAAGCCTGGAATCAATAAAATATAACAAACAAAGCAACTAAACTATCAAATCTTGATTAGCTCAGCTTCAAAATGTAATAGGCAGTAAGTTTTTGTTTAAAAAAACCAAAGCCTGTGAGCAAAAATGATTCAGGGAGAAAAGGACCACTTCTTAATATTTACAGCATCATTTCTGTTCTATTTTTAGTTCTAATTCCTTTGAAACGTAACAAAAAAACACAGGTAAACTCCAAACCTAACAAAAGAACCCACAACAAAACAAAACATGCAGGAAGAAAGCCGTTTAGAAAGGTCAAGGCAAATCAAATTTTCTTCTATCACCTTCACCTCTGTGGAGACAGTGATTCTCAGAACTGGCTGGAGGAGTATTCGATTTTGACTTTCAAAAATTAGGTAAATGTAAACAGAATATGGTTTTGCATACTCTCAGAAAGAGGCATCAATCTGTCTGCTGACAATCTTTACTTTTGTTGTCTTTAAGGTTGCATTTAAAGGATTGCCTTCTCAAATCTGTCAAGTAAAATACATATGAGAAGGGGTCCAAAATAGTAATTAAGCTATTAGCTTTTTTTTTTTTTCCTCTTCTAGACCAGAAGATCTGTATTAAAAGGTTAGAGCAACACCACATTTTGGTTTTTTTCAGCCATTTTTCCAAAGACTAGTCCCACAGAGAAATGTGGAAAATACATTTTAGCCTCCTATGCAAGTCTCATGTTTGCGTCCAGACTTCAGTGTGTCTGTACCCACAGAGAGTTATCCTTGTGTCTGTAGGATTCTGGAGGAGAAAACTTGAGAAGAGCAAATATTTGTGTAATTATTTATTTGTTTTGATACTTTTCTAACATAAGCACACAATAAACTCAGCATCCTGTACTCCAGCAATGTGGTGACAGCA
Source organism: Hylia prasina (assembly GCA_013397195.1). Classification (NCBI taxonomy): domain Eukaryota; kingdom Metazoa; phylum Chordata; class Aves; order Passeriformes; family Sylviidae; genus Hylia; species Hylia prasina. The sequence continues at coordinate 59,187 of VYXD01015945.1, forward strand.
GATAAACTTATTTCAGGTGGCAAGTTACAAATAGGAGTTCTGACTGAAAAGACAACTTGAATCTAATAATAAGTATAACAGGTTAATTACATTGCCTCAGATCTGCTTTATGCTCTTATCAAATATGAACAAGACCTCTCTTCATTGCTCATGAATGAAAATGTATTAAACTTCTAATTGTTGCAGTTACTTTTTGTGGAAGAATCAGTAAATGAGGTATTCTGAGATTAGTTTCAGGTCTATCCTGTATTATCGTATTTTGCAGACAGGACATCATTATATTAAAAATAGACCATTTTATTGGACTCATTTGCACATTGCTGTGATTTTTAAATCAGATGAGGTTTGACCTAACTCTGCTCCCATTGGATCTGTCCGTTATCAATGATGCTGTGAGTCTGTGATTTTGTGCATAAATTGCTTTTTATTTTTTCCATTTGTATGGCACCTAAAGAAGAAGATAGTGCATTAAAGTAAAATGCTCTGATAAAATACAGAAATTAAAAACTTTTGGAAGACTTGTGAAAGCCTCTTTTTTCAATCTGTATATTAATTTCTGGCCTGACTGCCTCCCTTGTTTCCAGTTCTGATTTTTTCTTTCTCTCAGTTGCTGTCAACTGCTTTTGTGACATTGTCAATTTATTGGCCTTAACAAAGACTTTTAAACAGTTTTTCACTCCTAGGTAAGTCCCAGAGAAGAACTAGAGCCAGGGTCCCCTGAGCACACAAATCAGTGTATGACTTCATGAAGTTATTTCTCACAATAAAATTTAACAGTAGATAAATCAGATTTCTGTAGTTGTTGGCTACCTCGGTGGCATTTTGCCTTCTAGTTTTTGTGATGATTTATGGTTTCATCCATAACCACTTGGAAATCAAACCCTCACACTTAGTGCTCTTTGGCGTGTCTGTATATGTGATTGTACACTGGGATCCATCCCCAGCAGAGAGCAAAAGTCTGCAGGAAAGAAAAGGCAAAGGAAAAAAAAGTAAATTTGACTTTTTTTAGACCTCTGGATGTTAAATTTCACACAGCATTATTTCTATCCTCCCTGTTGTTCAGACTTCAGATTGTTTTTTCTATGTAAATTATCCTACCAATGTGCTTTTCTTCCCTACCCTGGATGTATGAATTTCGTGTCTTAATGTCAGGCATACTTGTAATTTTCAAATTTTCCAGCATTATTCTGCTTGATTATTTTCAGTATTTTGACTTTAACATGTTCTCTTTTTCCTGCATTGAGTCTGGACAGGGTATTATGAGACATTATTTTTGCCAAGTTCTAAAATGTTCTATTTGAATAGCTACATAATGATAACTGTAGCAGGTCTCTAATTCAAGCCATCTGCAAAAGCAGTGTCTCCTTGGAAATGCATTAACCTCATCTTGTGGAAATAAAGGAATGTTTATTTTGTTTTTCAAAAGGACTCACTTTAAAGAAGAGAAAATCCAGAGTGTGCATATATAAGCTTTGATTTAAATAGCGATCCTGAACCTTGAAATTTTAAGGGTGGGGTTTTAGAATGTGAATTGTTAAAATAGAATGATTGGGGAAGGGGGTTAACAGCAATTTCAAGGGCTGTGTAAGCAAATCCTGAAGGGAGATCCAATCCTTCTGATTGCCCACTAGTATAAGAAGATTTTAATTACTATGAAGATTATTGAGGCTGCCATCTTATAAATCAATAATTTTTCCCTGGGTCTGGTCTGTGTGAGCACAAATACCGTCTTTTTCCAAACATTTGTAATTATGCTGAGTTTGTGAGTTCCCAACACAGATCACTACTGATAAACACAATCAGGAATGTAGTTGCAGTAAATATAAGCTAATGCTTATTAGTAAAAATGTGTAATTACATTCCTAAAACACCTAAAGGCTATGGTAATATTAAAGCACATAGCAGATGATACTGGTTGTCCCAAAGGCTTGCACTTTATCTTGAAAATTAACTTTTAAAAATTCTCTCTTTTCTCTGTGTGAGATAAAACTTACCTTGAAAACTGACCCCGGCATAGCAATGTCATAGTACCTTCTAATACTGCTTTTAATTAATGATCCCTAAAGATAATGAGTAATCCTGCATTCTACCAGATTAGTTAAAATAGGGACTTCCAACTGCAGTTTAAAGGACAGAGAGTGGCAGAAAGGCTCTGACTGTGTTCCAGTAACTGGAGACAGATCTTGGCTGGCTGTCAGCACTCAGGATCTCTGTCAGGACAGAACCCTTCTGCTGCCCTTTAATGTCTGGTTGGGTTTTCCATCCTTGTAGACTTCTGAATAGACTTCTGATGATGTACCTTGTGATCATTTTGTTCTTCTTTCTCTGTGACCCATTTCTAGCAATGCTTTCTGTCTATGCTCAGCATAAAACATGCACCCACTTCTCCTTTTTATCCAGCCTCTCTTCATTGCCTTTCTTACTGTATGCAATTAATTCCATATCTATATATTATGTATTTGATCTAGATGTGTGTATTCATTCCACTGCATAGAAACTCTCAAGTACCCTAGTCTGTGATAGCTATAAATTATTCAAAATTCCAGTCATAAATTTTAATTTGATTCTGAACAACATACTAATCTAAGGAGATGTTAAGTAACCTTTGCAATATATGTTGATGTATAAATAGTGGCATTAATGCCTCTGAACATTTCAATAAGTGTTCCATGGTATCATCTCTTATCCTTCTCTCTCAGTTTTAAAAGCCATTGTTAGGATGTGTAATTTTCTGAGTGAATTCTCTGAGCCAGATCCCCATCAGAGCTGCTCCACAACTTAACCTGCTTTCCATTCATTTTGCTTCATGCACTGTAGGATTGGGTGTGCAGAGTGTAGGTAGCTTTGCTAATTGTCATGAAAGAACAGTGGAATGGCCTCGGACGTGGAAGATTTCTGAAATGTCTTCTTGCCCAAAACCCAATCAAAGCTTGGCAAACCTTGGTGTACTCAGAGCCTTTTCCAGCTATTTTTAAATATTTCCAGGAATGGTGATTCCAATAAACTTTGGGCAACTTATTCCAGTTGTATTTGTAATGATTCCAGGTCCAAAACAAAGAAAAAAAGGCTTTGAAGTACAGCTATTAGTAGTCCTGTAGCTTCAAGAGGTGTTAGTGTGAGATCGTCCATGGGCATGGTAACAGGAATAAAATTAATCATCTCTGTTTTCACTGATTGAATTTAAGTATAATTTTTGCTCTTGTATAGTAATAGCTGTGTTATTGTCTAAGAATAACAGCCCTCACAGGTGCCAGTCAGCAGAATGCTGTAAGGAAGGCAGGAATATTTTGTCTTTTAGTTATTGAGTATGAAACGCTCTCACTTGATTTAAAAATCAAACAAAGCTTTCCTGTGAATTGCTGTGAACTAAAAAAACAAGTGTTTGGAATTCGTAGTGCAATTTCGTGTAAGAGAATCAAATAAACCACAGAAAACAGTCAATGACAGGAAGAACAGATAACCTGAAAGTTATTTATTTGGGATATTTCCTACCGTAACTGTTCAGGATGATGGGCAGAGGAAGATTTTACGGTGCACCTGCCAGGAAGTCTGTAACAAACTCTCTCAGCTGCTAATGCACTGATATTAGCAGTGCGAGCCATGACAATTGTTCTGTCAATAATTCCTGAGACAGGCTAAAAAGCAGTGTACATTGCCCCGTGCAGCCAGCAAATGGAGGCCTGAGATTTGTCTGCTGCATCAAACTGTAAAATATAATGGTTTCTGAAGGCTGAAGTTTATGAGAGCAGTTCATTATGCGTTCCAAACAATGCTTTATTTTGCTATTGTTTCTTCATTATGTGGAATAGGAAGCACTGTAGCAGAAATTGGGCTCAAGGGAAACGGTGTCTACCAGTAGTTTAACCTTGTGACATTCCACTAAAAAGCACAGGTTCTTCTGAAATACATAATACATGAACTTCTCTGATTGTTTAGCATTGATCAGTACTCAAGTAAATTGAGTACTGAGTACTCAAGTAAATTGAGTACTCTTATTAACATAAACAGCCAGGCTCTAGTGAGCCTATTCAGCCTCCCACGGAAAGAGGCTGAGGGATTTCTGCTTATTTTAAACCAAAAGTCAGTTTAAAAAGCCAGTGTGGGAAAGCTCTTTACCAAAGAGAAGACAATATTTTGAAGCAGCATCCTTCTGACTGCACAGGTATCTCTTCCAGCTTCAGCCTCCAGGTTTCAGTAGATTGGTTCTCAGACTTCTTGTCTTCCATTGTCAGGTCTGTCTGCAATTACATTTTCCTCTCTCTCCATAAGGGCATATATACATTAGAGATAATTGTGTATGTACAATATGGAGTGTATATTTCTGCTGTAGCATAACCAGGCTGTGTTTCAATGTTAATGAAACTCCCCTCACTTCCTCAGAGAAGAAACAGTAAAATCCTGGTTTAGAAGCATATTTCCTTTATGGAACTCACAGGTAAAATCTTGCAAAGTCTTCACAGCTTGTTCTTGAACATCTTTTCCATATTAAATTTTCACCTTTCCCTCCGTTCACCTTTCCAGCTGCAGAAAGCAAACTGGCCCAAACAGGTGGAATGTTTCCAGTGTAACATAGTCTGATGGAGTCTGCTTTTATCTTCAGTTGTACATAATTACAATTGTCAGCATTTATTTTTAACTCTCTGCACAGGGTAAGGATGAAATATTATTTTGAACCAGGGGAACATGCAAGATTAAGGCTGCCCATGTACTAAGAGCATTTCAGCTCTGAGGGAGGCATTTCTGTCTAAATTAAAGTTTGATGTATTGGGAACTAACTTTGATTTTATAATGTTCTGAGCCAGGCGTCCAGATTATCAAAGGTAATTTGCCTATAAGACAGGCAAGAGACATCAAAAAGAACCCTTTCCATGACTAACTCCTAAAGCTTTAATTGTTCAGCATGTCTGGCAGTTTTGAATCCCTCCTTACCGTGCTGTGTCAAACACAGCTTGGCTGTTTCAGGTGGTGCTTGGATACCTTGAATGTCAGGAGTATAGGAATCCCATGGTAGGCCAGGCAGTAAAATCCCTGGTTTGGGGTCTTTTTCCTGCATACTGGTGATGCTGAAGTTATTTTTGATAAATTAACAAGATGAGTATCTCATAGATAAGTGGAATCGGGGTATAAATAAAAATATATACTAAAATATAGTGTCAGCTATCATTTGCACAAAGTTAAAGCTTTTTTGCCAGGATTTAGAAGACACTACCCATGTGTATGTATTTGACAGAAGAACTTAGGTTGCATCAGATCAGGGATTTTGGTGTCTTGATTGTTGTTTGCTTTCCAATTTGGTCCTTTCCCCCTTGAGTTCCTACATATCTTTTAGCTGTTAAATACCTTTCATTCTCCTGTTCAGGCACTCCAGAAGTGGGATAATCAGCAGTGAGATACTGATTTCTGGATGTACAAAACCTCTTTTGTGGCTCTGTGAGACGAGCCAGTGTCTGTAATTCTTGATGAAGTTAATGCTCCTTTAGAGGATGGGTAAAGTCACAATGTCACCTTGGCCAACAGCAAAACACAAAACCATGGAGAAAAATGTAAGTGTGGGAACTGCTTCTTTTAGTGTACACTCCAGGGCAAATAGAGAAACAAATAATGCTCTTCTGGGACCCACGATTTGTCCAGAGCAGCCATGAGAACAGAGCCATTCATCTTCTCTGTCCTTAGTCTTCAGCTGCAGCTTAGCCATTTATCTGACCACAGAAAAGGGGGTTTAAAGTCCCTGAGGTCTCGTGGATCATCCCTTCTCTTCCTGTCTAAATCTGATCTTACTGTTCATCTATCCTGGATCCCCCAGAGGAATCCATGACTGACAAGTCACTGTGGGTGGTTTGACCCTCAGTATTTCATTTCTCTGATCAGAAAAACTCGAGGTGCTGATCAGGTGCTGATCATTTGTAAACTTCAGGTGGGGAAAAGCATTGCTGATGTGGTGGGGTGGTCAGGAGGGGCAGCTGTGAGGAGAGGGCTGATAAAAGGGCTCTGATAAAAGGGCAGGGATAAAAGAGATGTGGGAAAAGGGCTGCCTGCTGTGGGAAGGAGTGGCAGGGATGGGGAGCCTGGGAGGGGTAAGGATGCCTCCCCCATGGATGGGGGAATTGCTGTGGGCTGTAACTGTACTCTGGGGGGTTTTGAGACTTCTTTACCTGGTGGCCTCACTGTGCAAGCTGGAGGCTTTCACACCCATGGTGTGCCAGGGTTGTGTCTCTGTTCCAGCAGTGTTTGTAGCATGAATTCATTCTCCAGCAGACAGAGGCAGTTCTGGCAGTGTGGGCTCATGAGAAACTTTGCTGCAGTGGTTTAATTGGCTTACTATGGTTAGGAATTTGGATATACATGTCTGAACACTTCTGTAATTAGCATTTACACAAATAATGTTCCTCATTGTCCAGACTCTCAGGAGTTAAATTTCCATTCTAACCCATGGAGCTTTAAATTTTCTTTGCCAAATGGTGAAATAGTGACTGAATTTGCCTAGAGTGTTCTTTTTTTATTCTCTAGTATGTTGCCTCTTACTTATTTCTCTGACATTGAAATATTCTATCCCCAAGTTTCATTTGTTCCAGCCTTGCTCCTCTACTTTACACTCTCCAGCATCATATATTGTAATATCATGGAGTTCCTACTTCTGCCTAATGTTCAGTGCCCTGCATGTACTAAAGTATATTATGATATAGGATAATAGCACCAATTCATGTAATTCAGTTATTTTGGGGTGAAAGATTAAATCACTACTCTGTTTTCCTGCTGAACTCTTTCAGATCTGCAGATACAATTTGTTTAGATAGTTTTCCTGTTTGATTTATAGTGAAGCTAAAAGAAATTTCATTGTAGTATATGCCATTGAGCTTAACCTCTTGGCCACCTGTATTTCCCTGCTTTGTTCTTGGCACACTCCTAAATTGAGCATGGGTAAGTGAGAATGGATAGCACAAATGGGATGTCTAGATATAATTAAATAACTGGCTTAACCTTTTTCATGCATAGTTTTCTTCTTGACAAACAAGAGCTTGTGTACAAAATTCAGTCTTCCCAGTTAGACTGTGTGGTTATCAACCCATTTATTTAGGTTTACTAATAGCTGGCGTGTGTTTTAGATGACCACAACAAAATGCATTGCATTTTTTTAATAGAGTAATTGTAGTAATTTATTTAATAGATTATTTTATTGTGTTCTATTTGGAAGTGAAAAGACAAAGTCAGAAGGAAGAAGAGTTAAATACTTATGGAATCTCTAAAGATTCTATAAGAATTTGACTCTTCTTCTTTCTCTGTAGAGAAACCAGGTCCATTTCAACAGCCTTCAGAGGGGCACTTAGCCAGAGGAAGGTGATGATTTCCTTATGTCCATAAATCCTGTGAGATTTATAGATAGGCTCAGTCCAATGACTCAGAAAATAAAACCAGTTATTGGGAATGTGATAATAACAGTTTACTGCCTATATGCCAATATTCCTCTCATCTGCAGAGAGAAAATAATCAACCTCATTAGCATAGTGAGATTTATCAGAGCAACTGATGCTTCTGCAATCTGTACATGGCTTTTCATAGGAACAGCTGAGAAATGCTGCCAAGTGTTGATTGATTTGGAGGCTCAAAAGAACTTGCTGAAGAATCATATTTTTGTTATTTGTTTACTTGAGACCTCAAGTAACCCATTCTATAAAACTTATTTTAGGAAGGTTAATATCTTCTGAAAGATTTTTACTTTCCCTGAGTACTGAGTAAATTATATGAATTTTCAGTCAGAGTATATATATCAGAACCCAACCATTCTTAGTACCTGTATTTTAAATAATTCTAAAACTGCAAGAGTTTGTAGTTGTATCTGTCCCTCTTTTGGCGGATTACAAAGTCTGAATGTCACAATGTCTTCACAAATGGCCAGGGGAATTATTTTCTCACTTCACTTGCCTTGCAAGCAGAATTGCTGCCATTAACATTTATAAAAGAGTGATCCTCTAGTGTAAGATGGACCCAAAGCAGGAGAGCTGGGGTGGAATACCTGGTTCTGGCCCTGTTTCTGTCTATTTATAAAAGTAAGAGAAAATGAACAGATCCCCTAATTCATCCTTGAACTGTGGGCTACCAAAAATGGAACAAACCTGTGCATCCAGCTAATTTGCTTTAAGATTTTAAATAATCAGAGTAAATCAAAGTTGTGCATTTTAAAGAGGGACCCAATCACAGGATTCTGATTGTGGTCGTGCAGGTAACAACTCTGCATGCAGCTTGTGTGGGTGAGCAATCACCCCAGAGTGCTGGAGCCCTGGACACTGAGAATTTCAGACTTTATGTGCTGACAGGCACTGCCCCCAAGAAAACACTGCATTTGACCTGAGGCCATGGAAGAGGCTTCCAAAATTGAGTGATGGCACTGGGATTGTGGGTGAATAGAAGTGTGTAATATCACATGGTGGAAAACTTGGAGTTTAAGGGTTTAGACTATAGTAATATATAATATATAAATCAAGACAAATGTTTTAGGGCATAGGCTAAGTCCTTTTTCACCTTCTTCATGGTTCTGGATGGTATTTTGTAATTGGGTAGAAAAATCTGCATTGCAGGATTGTGGTTGGGTGGTTGGTGGTTTGGGTTGGTTGGTTATTGGGTTTAAACTAATAAAAAATTTAGGTGTCATTTCTTAATTGGACGGTTTGTCCTTAAAAAGCCTTGTAGAGAGAGAAAGGCTCCATTTTTAGTTTGTTAGCTGGAAGTACTGTAGAACTCACAGTTTCTGAGACTGTAACATAGATAAGAATTAATAAACATCGGAGTCCAAACAAGAAACACCATCTGGTGCATTTAATCCCAACTCTGGTGTCTTGGTGTGGAAAAGCAGGTGTCTGCCAGGGAAAGCTGGAGTTCCCTTGGAATGGTGAATGTAACCCCCCTCCCTCCAAATTATTATAATTTTGCAGTTAAAGGGGTTTTCAGGCAAAGATGGGAATAAGAATAACAGTTCTTTACTAGGAATATTAAAAACACAAATGTAGTGGTACAAAAACCCAAGCAAACAAAAATCCTGGAAACCCTGACAGAGTCAGAACATGACCTGACAGCTTGTTGGTCAGGCTGTTGGGAGCAGCCCAGNCCTCCCCAAGGGGTTTCAACAGATGGAAAATAGAATACACACTTTTGGTTACATATTGCAACCCAAGACATCTGGCAAATCAGAAGATAAAACCCAACAGTAGAGGAGCTCCAGTGTAGCCCTGGTTCCAGGCCTGTTTTGGTTTTTCTGAAATTCTTTCCCAGGAAAAACTCGGTAAACATGAGGAAAGTTTTTGTAACAGTACTTTATATTATTCATTCCTTCTGACAGGAGGGACTTCTTGATGACCCTCTGGTTTGTCCAATGTGATTGAAAAGGTTTGCCTTTGTTTTACCAATCAAATTGGTCGATGTAAAATAGTATATAAGGGAGACACCATCCCTAAATAAATAGTCATTTTTTGGCTTTTGATTCTTGGAGTCTGTGTTGTTTGTGGTCTAAAATAATGGCACACCACCTCTGGTCACCCTCACACAGCAATGGGGGAATTTGGAGTCTGGACAGCAGCAATGTGAGCAGAGGATTGATGGGGAAGTTGGGACAAAGCTGCTGATATCAAAATGGAAAACACGTGCTAGAGCAAGACTTGCCCTCTGAGCCTGCGTGCCAATTCTTGGCCCTGGCAAGCCCAGGGCTGTCACTTTCCCCCTCCAAACCCAGTCTGGATAAGGTTCTTTTTGACAAAATTTGTTCATGTAGAGTTTAAGTATTGTTTAATTTAAAATTATCTTTGGATTTGTTAAAATACGCTTATCTAACTTGCAGAATTTAGTTATATTTTCTTAGAAATAAGAGTTTTGTCTGAAACAGCTGTGATGAAACATTGATAAACACCTGCTTGTGGATTGAAAAAGACACATTTTGCCACATCCTTGATTTGCTGAAGGGTTTTATTATTTGTTGCAATTTCTGCTGTTTTATCTTCCATAGATAACATAGAAGAGTCAGTAACAACTTCACATTGTAGCTGTTATTGGTTGTAAGCTGTTTTAGTGGTTTTTTTGTGTTTTATCTCAAGGTCATAAGTACATGATAGTTTAAAAAAGGTGTTATCTCAACTTCTTAAAATGGATTGTGCTGGTATATTGATTCCATGATGTGAATTTGCTGGTTTTCTATATTGATAGTTGACCTCTTATATGCTTTAACATCTCTTTTTTAATTATCCAAAAGACACGTGTCATTTCAAGATACTTCCTTGTATTTTCTAGCTGCTTAAGCATTTCATAACTGCTATTTTTAAGAGCCTTGTTTCAAAAAGTTCTATAAAAGGTCAATCTCCATAGATTTGGACAGTGTGATATTCCACAGTGCAAATATGCAAACTATCTGAGGTGGCTTTGAAACATGTAAAAGATTAATTTCCTTTTAATTATCTCTTTGATTAAACTGCTGGAGTCAGCAGCCTTCCCCCAGCACACAAGGATATTTTTCAGAGAGAAATACCAATAAAAAATAAACCATCAAAACCATATTTGTATCTGAAGCCCACCTTTATCTGGCAGTTTGGGAACAAACACCTTTAGAGTGGAATAGAATTAATACCTTCTCTGCTGATAAATTTCTCATCAAAGCCACACAAATTAAATTCAAGTGTCTCTTCCAAACCTTCTACTCTTCGTTACTTGGGCCATATTTATTTATAGTTCTCACCAAACTTATGCAAAATGATATTTTCAGTATTTTTAATTTTCTTAGGCCTGATTAATGTTGCATTCCCAATGGATGCATTTTCTTCTATCTTTATCTTCTTTTTCATTCTTACAGATTTTTTTTTTCTGAATATGCCTATAACTTCATTATTTCTTTAAAAAAAGTGAATTTTCCTCATAACTGATTGGTTCAGCATTCACATAACTTGAATACTTTAAGCAGAGTGAGCATTTGTCTTGACCTAAGTAAAATAAAAAATGAAACTTTTTTTTTTTGCTACACTTATGGCAATAACAGTTAGTTCTGGACTGGAACTGATAAGACCTGGCCTAAATTTTTGTGTGCGATATCTTTTTTTTTTTTTTTTTTCATAAACAAATATTTAAAAATTCTCATTGCCTCAAGTCTCTATTTTGTTAATGGGAATTAATACTTTCCATTTTTATGACAGTTTTAATAGATCAAATTCTCAGGCCACATTTACATACTGTCATTGTACAGATCATAAATAGATATATACACACAATTATATAGAGAAAAAACAGATATGCATCGTGCGTTTAATAGCTAATAATTTGTTGTTTATTGCAAGACAAGACTGAAATAGGATTTGAAAGCTTTCAATGATGGAATTTGATTCTAAATGAGATTTTGATATCTTGTGCTCTGTAACCCTGCATTACTTAGAATTCTAATTTATTGCTAACTATAAATTTGACTGTTTTATTGATTTGTTCAAGAGGTTAAGCAGATGTAAGTTAAATTTATGAAGTGTACTACAGTCTTCCAGGTTTTCTAGGTTAATTCCAAATATTTTAAAACCCAGTAAAATTTTGTTTAATTCTAATGACCATTGATAAAGTAAGTCTGTGGCCAAACCCATGAAAATTGTAACTCCCCTGCTAAGTCATGAAAATACTTGTAAAGATAATTTCTAAACAATTTAGAAATTGGTGAATTCCCCATAAATTACTTGCTTATCAAGGGAAATATTTTGTAAGATTTCTGTAAAGTTTATTGGAGGTGGATTCACTCAGGATGCTCCACATTTATTAATTTAACAAAAACCCAATTAAATCCAGAATGTTCTGACTTTCACCAAGGAGTAAGGAGAGTCCTCTGAAGTGACTAGTTTGTAATTCCAGTAGGGAAAGAAACCCCATCAAACCCAGGTACTGTAACAGGAATAATGATCTCAATTCCTTATATCAGTTCAGAGTCATTCTGGTGATAACTCCACCAGCAGAACCCCTGGTAGAGGAGCTGGATTTATTTACTTTAGGTGCCAAGCAGCTACCAGAGGTTATTCCTTGTCTGCAGGGAAACAGATGTTCAGCTGGAGAGCACCAACATCTGTTTGATTTCCCAAACTCTGCTCTGTGGATGGAAATTCCTGTGCAAATGTCTGGGTATAAATGAGTTGTTTTATCCACGGTGTGTGCATTTAGCCAGCCTGATGATCTGAAATAATTCCTGCTGCTTTCGTGGTCCTTAATAAATTATTTTAGTGGTGATTCATGTGGTAACTCACTGATAAAGATAATTTCAGGCTTACATTGCAGATACAGAAGGTGTCTCACTGAAAAATAACATTGATTCCTGATAACAATGCAAGCCTAAATTTTCCTAGTGCAGTGTGTAGCTCATTTTTTTCTTTAAAATTCTTCCTGTATGCCTGCTGATAATTTTCATTATCAGAACTTCTGTATATTTGTTCTGTGTGTCTCTTTTCAGCTTGTGGGTTCAGCTCAGAGGTACATCTGAAATTTAGACTCCATAATGAGCAGTGATGTTGTCCCCAGGCTCCTGCTAGAAACCACAGCCTTCAAAAGTCTGCCCTTAAATCAGAGCTCCTTGCTCTGTACATTCAATACATTTATTTTTTAAGCAAATTAAATTCAACACAGAATTTCATTCTTTAGGATGGTGAAGGACAAGGCTTGTAGTAAAGGGAAATTGAATAACTGTGATTCATTCATCCATTGGTGGCACAAATTTAAATAAGCATTGCAAAAGCATAGCCTTGACATGATGGAATTGATATCGAAAACCAGAAACCAAAATGTTGGAATGTAGGAGCTTGCCCTGTCTGAAAGTTTGCTCCTTCTGAGAAAGGCATTCAGAAAGTTGATTAATAATGGACAGTGGAAAAAAAATAGAAATACTGTAAGAAGAGGAAATTTCTTCATCAGTGTCTGTTCCTCAAAGTAGCGGCATTTCTGTGTGCCCAGAGGCTTAATGAAATACTTGAAGAAAAGATGATTTGCTTCCTCTTGAAGGAATGAAATTGAGGTAACAGGTAGACAATTTGGTTGTGTCTTCATCAGTCACTGTCTTATTTCTCTGCTCCTGTGGTGTGACTGTCTCTCATAAGTCTTGGAACTTTCACAGTGAGATCATTGACCCACAGCTTTCATCTCTCTTTAAACCCTGAGAGGAGCAAGGAGCAAGGCTTGTACTGAAAGGCTAAATTGGTGTAAATTGGTGCTTCTCTCTGACCCTGAGACTGAGCCTGCCTCATTTGTTTTGTCATGAGCTGGGGATGCTGATCTTCCTTGGGATTTCCCAGCAGAGTGGAGCACCCCTTGTGTTTCCCACCCCTGGACTCAGATCAGCTGCTTTGGCAGGAGAGCTTCTGCGTGACCTGTCACTTGTTTGTGGCACAACCAAATCCAGTTTGTCTAGAGAGTACAGCAGCAGAAAAAAATATTAGGAAGTGGCTTCTTGTGGATTTCTCCAACCCTACATCATTTTGCTTGAGTGTGCATCTGCTAGTGGACTCGTGTCAGACTGAATAAAGTTCTAAAAGCCTCATTGCTTGGACAGTTAGTTGCCTCTTGCTGAAAATGTTGGGATTTTTCAAGTTTTGTCTGTGACATCTCAAGTATTTTCTCTTAGCTAAATGCCATACTTCAGGCAGACCACTGGGCCATTTCTTCAGGTTCTCATCTGCTTTAGTGCCTCTAGGAGTGAAGGACTGAAACTCCTAATTTGACTCATGTTGGCAAATTCTTCAGTGTACTGTTAAAGTGAGCACAAAATAATTAAACTAAGCATTCATATTTGGTGGGATTGTAACAACTCCCAAAACTTGTATTAAAGTGGCTAAAAAGGCTAATTTCTAATACCCTGACTAATTTCATCTTAGAAGTTGGTAGTGACTTTATAAACAGCTTTAGCTGTTTTCTTTGTGTTTTTGTAAACCTTGAGGTATAAAAAAAAAATAATTTTTTTTTTTAAAAAGGAATTAAATGCCCAGTAGCACAGCATATACTGTTGTCAGGCTTGCCTGAATGTTTTAGGATGAAATTATGCTGAATCCCAAGGACTGTCTCCCAGTACAGGAGACATGGTGAAGTGAAACCCTTCAGCATTTGGGGCTGTTATGGTTACTGCATCCTCCCTCGAGTGCTCTGGCTCTGTTACAAGTCACTGAAGTTCTGGAAGGAATTTTATAGCTCGTACAAAGCGTGGAAGTTTTATAATTAGTTTTAGAGGAGAGCAAGACTGGAAAGCAGCAGACAATTATCTGCAAAGAATGAGTCCCCATTAGCAGCTGAGGAGTTTGGTGGAGCTTTGCTTGGAACCCACGTTGGCAGCTGTGTGCGAGTGCTGATGCACGCTGTGCTTCTGAAAAGGGAAAATCTGGCAAGGGATTCCCATAAAACAGCCAAATTCAGAGCCAGCTCGGGCCAGCTGGGCCATATGGAACCAGCAGCAGTGGCAGCCCTTCCCTCTCTCCCCATCCTTTCCAACCCGTATGGAGCAGGAAGGAGCCAAGCTCCAGCAGAGCTGGTGTGCTAATTTGGGGATTCAGAAGGCTGTGCTAGGTGGAAGAACGCTGCCTGGGGCATTGCTGGAGCTGGGGAACTCCTCTAGGAGCTGTTGTAGAGGATCTCTGGAGATCAGAGCTTTTGAAGGGGTTGGGATTCTCAGCCTGACGCGTTCCAAAGCAGAGCGACAGAAGAGGGGTGCAATCCTGCATCCCTCCCTCCTCAAAAACAGGCATTGCTCTGTTCTTACCACAGCTGTGGTTTGTCTCAGCAACTGCAGGTGCCATTCTCAGGTCACTTGTGGAATGGGTGCCAGAGGAATTTTATCCAAAGAACAAAGAAAAAAAAAAAAGGGAAGATGCCATGAGCCACATGCAGCTCAGTGAAATGTTGGGTGTTCTGGGAGGGAAGTGACAGAACCACACCCCAGTTAGAGCTGGAAGGGAGATTGTTTAGTGCAAGGCAGGACCTCCTGAGGAAAAGTTTTTTGCATTATTTTAGGATCAAAATTACATGTTCACAGGGCATAAAATTGCTGCTGTGGAGTTTGAAGTTATGTGATAACAGTATGAAATTTTATGTAATGAGAACATTTCTCATCTCAGATGGAACCTAATTGTGTGTTGTGTGTCAGATAAAGGAGTCAGGCAATGCTGCAACACTGTTGCTAATGGAAAAAATGTCCTTTTTTTTTTTGTTTCTGCTGCTTATGTTTTACATTGTTGGAAATTGTTGGAAACAACATTGTATCTCTTTTCCTAAAAAAAATGATGATACCTAATTAGAGAAACACATTGCTGTAAGGGACAAAAAATCAGACATTTTTTATTCCGAATTTCTAATCCATCTCTTTCAGGAAGCAGCCTAACAGGAGAGACACTTTTTAAGAGAAGCAGTTCTTAGTGGCTGCGTCTAAACTGTTCTGTATTGAGGTCTTCTGAAGACAGCTCTTGGAGTTGGATCTAATGTGATCATATGGATATTTCTAAAAAAAGAAAAAATGCCTCAGTTCTACCTCCTTATACAGGGGCCACTCCAGGATAGGATACCTGTGAGTCCATATGTCCTTCCAGAAATAATGCTGGAAAAGATGATCATGTGGGAGTATTTCCTAGGTGGCCCCTGGCATGGAAACATGTGCAGTTTCCAAGGAGGAATTTACACACTTGTGAAAGAGAGGGAGATTTAAAGCTTAAAAGGAAAATGAACGAACAGTTTGCAAAGGGGAAAAGAAAAAAAAAAAAAAGAGAGAGAGAGAGAGAGAAACCCCTAAATATAGGTGTGGGTTCCTGACAACTATGAAGGAGTCACATGGAGAATGTAGTGGGCTGGCATGCTGAGTTGGTTTCTTAATAGAGTTTGCTGGTTTAGGCTGATCTGCTCTGCTGAGTTGTTATTGGCTATTTCATCAATATAAATTCCTATTTATTGCTCAGGAACCAGAATTTCTTTCTTAAGAAATGTATGGTCTGAAAATTTCAGTTCCTTCCAGGAACTTCAGTCTCCAAAAGTTAGTGTAATTAAAATATCAATAGCTGCTTTTTCAGTGTGACTGCAGTAAGCATCCTGGGAAATTCACGAGATAATGATGGGAGTTTTTGCTCAATGATCTTCACTTCTTATTTGTAATGAAATGCTTTGCTCTGCATTCTGCCATTCTCTTCAGAAATACTCTCAGATTCATTTATATCCAATTCCCCAAATAGTTTAGGTCATTTAAACTTACATGAATTGGGAAGTTCAGGTTTTGGCAATTATGGCTGGGGAACCTCTGCCAAAGACCATGAAGAGTTTAAGGGTTTGGTTTTTTGGTTGGTTTTCTTTTCCTCTATGGTCAGCACATAATTTTTAAACGAGATTTATTGGAAGCCACTAATAAAAATGGTGATGCGTGCTCATGCTGCATTAAGAATCTTTTTATTTATCATCACTCTTCATTTTTTTGCTGGTGAATGATGGATTAGTTTAGAAATAGCCATTGCATGCTCACAAACTTCAATTTCCAAAAAGTGCTTGGCAGAAATAACTCAAGGCAAGCTTTCTGTAAGAGGAGATGAAAGCAAAGGATGAGATTTGGCCAAAACTTGTTTTTGTGTGTATCTTCTATTTCTTTCTTTTTTTCTTGTGTAGGACAAGCATTAGATTGTGAATGATATTGTAAACTCTGTTTTTAATATACCCAAATAAATAAATTGTGATTCTCTTCTGTTGGTGAGTTTTTAGTGTATTTGGGACTCTACAACTGCTGTTAATAGAGTTCTTACTGATTTGTCTCCTGCTAAGAGAAGATGAATAGTATATGTAAGGAAACAAGAGGAGCTCTATGAATTTCCTCTCTCAGAAGGAATTGCACAAACTCAGGGCTCAGCCAGTGCACTGCACTTCCTGGTATTGTTTTGTATTTATTTAAAATCCCCCAGTCTGCCAGCAGGGTTGGGACCATCCCCGGAGAAGAGAAGCTTTATGCTATTGCCAAGAAGCATCTCTTTGATTAAACACATCAATTAATTCTGCAGTAATCGAACAAAATGGGGTCCTTTTGGCTTTAACCTTTCTTAATGTGGCATGTCTGTTGCAGACAAGAATGTTTTTAATTGAGGGAATAATGCTGTGCACACTAAAGCATACTTTTTTTCCTAGTAGAGAGAGAGCAAATGAACCCACTGAAACATCCTTCAGTGTGTTCTGGCATGGTTTTAAGTAGCTCTGTCAGCCAATAATTTTATTTGCCATTGGTAGCCAGAGTAAGTGGCTCTTGGGGGATTTGTAGAACTTGAGTTTTGCAGCTTTTGGGACATTGAAAGGCCCGTGGTAAATCTGCACGAACAGAAAGTGTCCTGACCCAATTCAGGAGTATTCAATCAAGCTAAAAGATTTTTTTGGACCCTGTTCCTCAGAGGCTGAGCTTGTGCAAGCTGTGCTTGCACCACTGATCACACTGGATGTCGTGGCTGTTGTGCAGAACTCTCTCCATGTCGTGGTGAGCCTGTGATGGACAGAAGTGCAGCAGAGCTGCTGCACCAGCCCAGGGGTGACACCTGAAATAATCTTAATGAAACTGCGCCTCTTCTTAAAGCTCTTTGATCTTTCCCAACACAAGGTGTGATGTGGAATCCTTAAGGCTGGAAAATTCCTCCAAGGTTGAGTCCAACCTTTGACTGGACACCACCAGGTCAGTTAAACACTGGGTGCCACATCCAGGTGTTGATCTCAATGTGCCCAGGGAACCACTGGAAAACCATAATTAAGAATTAAGGAAAACACTGTGCCGTTCCTCTTTTTTTCATCAATTTCTAATAGAATCAAACAATTAATTGAAAAGAGAGAAATAGTAGCTGGAACAAGGCAGCATGGAATTTAGAAACCTACATTCAAGTTATCTGATGTGGTAAGAAATTAATCAGAATTTTCAAGGAAGGGAAAGTTTTGTGTTTCTGTCCTGATATAGCTCAGACTTGGGAAGCTTTTTTTTTTTTGGTTGTATTTTTGTTTTGGTTTTTTTAGGGTTTGGGTTTTTTGTTGGGTTTTTGTTTTTAATTAGGCTTCCCTGCAGGCTAACATTGGCTCCAGGAAAGCTTAAATAATATTTTAAATAAATATAGGAGGTAACAATTTAAATAAAAATAAATGAAGTTAATTAAAACACTAAATTCAAAATCGTCAGCATTTCAGCATTTCTGCTCATGAAGTTCTACAGTGATAAATTAAGTAAAGTCTAGAGTGACAGAGAAGAATGTAGCTTAAAATTGCCTTTTTCATTGCAACTTAAAAGAAGAATCAGTGAAGAAGAAAAAATGTGAAGGTATGGCAATGCCTTTAGTTTTAATTAATATTGAATATCAGCAATATTTACTCATGCTTTAGGTATTGCAGTGCTCTGCAGTGTGTTAGAGTGTGCTGAGTATGAAAATGTTTGTGGGGGCCCAGGAACACCCAGTGCTGTGAGTTCTCTCTTTGACTAACACAGATCATTCACTGCCTCCACCTAAATCTGCACAAATCTGTGATGAGCAGACACAGAAAATGCAGATGAATTCTGGTGCTGCTGGAGGGATGCTCAGGGAAAACACCGATCCTTTTCATTTTCCTCCTTGTGAAGCCACTCAAAACCCTACATTTATAAACCAGTGAATGACATCATGCAAAGCAAGGCATGCAATCCCATCATGGAAAATGGAGATGTTTTATAACTTGTGGTGATTGGGTTATGGAGATGCCCACTGTTCTGCTACCTCCCTTCTGATTTGGCCATGATTATACACCCCAGCTCCCAGTTTTAACCAGGAATTCATGCTGATTGGTTTTCCTTAGCCATTAATGTAGGTTAAGCTCCTCACACACGAGCCTTATTGAGGTTTTGCCCCTCTAAAGATGGATGCACTGTAGCATTTATTTATTACAAGCTATTTTTTAGAGATCACAAAGCAGTGTATGAGACTTTTCCTTAGAAGCCATGCTGTGCTTTTATGACATATGCATGGAAGATCAGGAACTAACGTAATAAAAAGCTGTAAAAGCCTGTATCCACATTGGGAGTGAAAAGTCTAGGTCTTTACATTGCTAGAGAATGGGATCTGTCTTAGACCGAGTAAGAAAGGTTCTTTATTTCTCCTGGAACTGCCACAATAATGACTTAAATGCTGATGGGGCACTGGCTTGGCAGGCAGATAGCACAAATATAGTATGCTGAGGAGTAATTCACTTACAGCCATGGACATTTCTATAGACTTTTCTGTGAAGAAAGGCATGGTTGGCTGGTGGCATTTTCCTTTGTGTTTTAGACTCCAAAATGTGATTTCTGTTGTTATTTTCAGAGTGTATGTTGGCAAATGAGCATATAGCTTGAGCAGATTTGGGCCTGTGTATACAGTTTGGGAGCCAGGTCGAAAATAGAAAAATGCTTCTTTTTTTCACCTCTCCCTCATTACTTATCTTTGCATGTTATATTTTCCTTCAAACTGGTAAAGCTTCAACTTAACTTCAATTGTAATGCTGAAGGATTCCAGCTGCTCTGGAGTAATAAGACCATAGTGCAATAAACACCCGAGTGATTCCTACAGTTACAAATAGGGTGGCCACAATGGGGATTTGAATTTAACTGCATGCTTGATTTCCTCCTGAGCTTTAAGGGAAAAGCACCTCCTAGGTGTCAAAAAGCCGTCAAGAAAACATTTATTTTTTGTGTTTTTTTTACTGTTGTTGGAGTTTTTGGGGTTCTACCTGCAGAATATCTTGTGTGAGGATGGCTCATCTAATGAATACTTGAAATACTTTTATGCTAAATTAATCTATTTTTCATGGGCAGTCTCTCTAAGCTCGCACAGGATTGCTGGTGCTCTAAAGGACACCAAATCTTGTAATTTTTTGTCACATAAAATCAAACAAATCTGATGAAATGAACTCGAGTTAAAGAGATTCATGTGATTAGAAGACCAATTAAGTTGTGTTGCTGCTTCTCTGTTGTTCATGTGATTGTTGTGTGAGCAGTAGCCAAGCGTGTGATGATTGTTTTTTAAAGAGATTGACCAGTTCTGGAGGATCAGCTCCTCATCTTCTCTTGGATTTGGGATTCCCAGTGGGTGCCTGCAGGAGAACTCTTCCATATACCATTTTCTAGTTGGTTTTCTAGAACATCACATTCAAGTTTCACCAACTTGAACCTAAATTCATCTAGACAAACAGACAAAATTTCCCTGATTTGCTGCCTGATTTATGGTATTAAAATTATATTAGGGAAAGCACTGTCCCTCTCATAACTTTGAGGAAAAATTGCCCCTTTGCCCTTGTATTTACTGAAGACAATAGCCAGCTAGCTGCTCCTACCTTCCAGCTCAGTGTGACATCTCAGGTCTTTATTCTGCGTTTTCCTTGAGGCACTGGTGCTTTCATTTTGCTTGATGTAGAGTAACAAATGTTTTGATTGAAGGGACCAGCCAAAGCTAACTTCAGTGTTTACCCTGGAGCATGATCCTTGTGAACACATGGGCTTTATTCATCCAACCATTGCAGAAAATGTTGGGTTTTTTTTAAAGAAAGAAGACTCTTACATTCACTGATTTCACTGTAAATGAGGGCCCAGAGTGTTCCCTGTGGGGCTGCCATTACAGAGAAAGGTATGGATTGAAGGAGAGGGGGAGACTTGTATGTCTAACTCAAGCATGTCAAGTGTTCACTTCTTTGCTGCAGAAGAATAATGCATTTAATTAGACTATCATTGTGACAAATTGGTTGTGATGAGGCTGTCTATCTCAGGAGAGTGATGCTAATCTTTCCTGTAGTTTAAAGGCTCTCCTGTGTTGGCATGAGAGAGATAACTCTTCTTTTTGGGGCTGTGGGAAAACACAAAATTCTTCCTTACGGAAAGGTTGGATCCTTCAGTTCCCTTTTATAGGTATTTCTTTAAATAAGGAATGGGTTTGAGGACCATAAAAATTTTGAAGGATTAAACCCTGCACTGAAGAACTTGTGTATTTAACTGATTTTGTTGTAATGTATTGACTCAGCATCTATGGAACCAGATTTGTGCTAATAGGAATACATCAGATAAATTTTATTTTTGTTTTTTCTGATCTCTACCACTGTGGGGCTTTTTTTTTTTGTTTTGTTTTGCTTTTGTTAGGGTTTTGTTTGTTTGTTTGGGGGTTTTTTTGGGGGGGTTGGGTTTTTTGGAGGTTTTTTTTGGTTTTTTCTTGTTTTGTCTTTTCTGTCAGAGATCATGGAAAAGATGTTTTCTATTGTTATTTCTTGTTTTCAGAACCTCATGTTGTCAATGTTTTAGCTGATGAAATTTCCTGTCCATTTCAGCATAACACACTAAGTTTCTCATCACAGAAATGTGAGAGTAGAGGTCTGTTTTAAACATTTCTTAAATGAGTTTCAAATATCAGGCAAATCTTGCCAGACCTCAGCTCTTTATTCAACTTTTTTTTTCTCTCTTTTTTCCTCCCCCTCCTCTGCTTTATCCTTGGCAATCCTTTTCCTCCACCAACCCATTTCACTGCTCAAATGAACTTTTTCCCTTCCCTGACAAGTCCTGAAGGTTTGTCCAAGGATGGAAGAATTGGGCTCAGCTCACCCCAAAGCCTCTGGCCAGTTTGAAGTTAATTGGTGAGAAATGGGCCAAAACTGCAGGGAGGGGATGAGTGCTCCCATCACTGCTGGCCTGCAAGGAGCCATGAAGGGAATTAGGAATTACAATAGCACTGCTGATTTACGTAGAAAGGCTTGGAGATTAGGCTGGAGCATTTCAGAATCCAAGGCATGGCAAGTTCTGGACTTTTAAAGACAGCTGTTCATTAGATAGGAGATAATCTAGAGGAAAAAGAAACAAAAAAACAACCTACTGGAATTTCTTTGACCTGCAGCAGGTCAGGGTCTGAGGAGAAGTTGTCAAAGGTTCAGTTTGCTTGTTAGGCGTTCATTAGAGTTTGTTACAAGATTGTTTCTTGTGCTGCCGAGGGAAAGGCAGGAGGAAACACTTCAATAAAAGCTGGTTAAAGCTGTCACTGTGCTTCTGTGCTAGTGAATAACACAACTCTTACTTCTACCCTTTTTCTTGTTTTCCCTTTCCTTTGTAATGAATACTGATCACCTGTCTTGCAAATAAGTGACCTTATCAAACAATGTGCTTTTCATCGGTTGCTTTCATCTGGTCTGGAGCACTTAATTTAAATAGATAGAAGCTGGAGGTTTTTTTCCATTGATTTGAAAGTTTTAGAATAATTTCCTTTTTTCCAATTAACCTCAGTGTGATGTTGTCTTCTTTAGAGTGTTTGATATAACCACAAAAGACACACGAATCTCCCTTCTTCTTCTTCTTCTTTGTCTTTTGTCAAGTAGATTATTGCAAATTAAGTTGGACTTTCTTTCAGACCTGTGTAGCCTGAAGGAATCTTCTCTGCTTTAGTTGCGTGTTTGCATGCAGACTTGGCTTTTAAACTTTTACCTGACCTTTAAAAAAAAAAAGGAAAAAAACCTCAAGAGTCCAAGGATTGGAGATTCATTGTATAGAAACTCTGGACTATTGATAAATCTTGGTCTTTCTGGCATGCTGAAAACTCATTGTTGAGATTCAAAAAGAGCTGCAGTGTCCAACTACCAGCAGGCTTGATAACAGAATTTCAAAGTAATTTTTTATGATTTTTTTAAATATCCATACATGTTTATTTTGTCATCTTAAAGAACACATCCCAGGCCCACCAGATCTGTAGCCTGTCCTGTGAGCTTAACATTAGGTTCACCACAGCTGTGGACAGAGCAAGAAAAGCTTCAGTGAGGATGCACGAAAACCAAATCACCCTGAGGGGTTACTTACAGGCACTTTGAGAACTGGTAAGAACACGATTTGTCATGTTGGAGATATTGCTGTTTCTTATCCCTCATCCTGGTTTAATCCCTTATCACAGTAAAGTTGTGCTCGTACTGGAGTAGAGGTATATGGGAGAGGGATTTGCCTTCTAATTAAATGGATTATAGATAAAATAAATAGATTTTTGTAAGCATAAGTACACTTATTTGCTTGGCTTTAACTTCCTCCTCCCCCAGTCTTTGCGGGCTGGCAAGGCAGTGTGATTTAAATCTTTGGGTAAATCTTCCCTCATTTTCTCCTAGATTTGTTTCTGTGCGCTTCAGTCACTTTGCAGGAGTTGACATGTGCATAAAAACCACTCAAATCAAACACAAATTAAACATTGATAAGGTTAGGCTATGGCTTGATAAATTTAAGTTGTGATATTTCAGATAAAGAGTGAGTAAAGAAACACAGCTTTACACCAGGCAGGATTTCTCTGGGAATGTGTGTTTAAACTTGGTGGGGAATTTTTATGCTCATATTAAGCTGCTGGAATCACTCAGCAGATTCTCTTGAGGCTGATTTATCTACAACTATATTTGTTTTGTTGTTGGGGATTTTTCAGACCTCATATTTAGATCTTGTATTTATCCTTCCATGTTGTTTGAGCAAGGAGCTAAAATCTAAAAGTCAGTTCTTCACTGATGCTGCAGGGCAGAGTTGGTCTCAGGAGAGCTCCCAAAGGTCCTGCCTGGTCCATGAGAAGAAAACAGGTCAAGTACTGAGTCAGGAAGGCTGGGCCCTTGCTAAACATCCCTTTGCATTTGTGGGGCTGATAAGCAGTAATATAACAGCATATCTTCACTGAAAATTTATTAAATTCCATGCAATCATATCTAAGCAACATGAAAAAAAAACCCATAAATTGCACTTCTGTACTACAAAATAACAAAACTCAGAAAATTACTTAATGCTGAGTTTCTGCCTATGTAACCACATCCATGCTTTCTCAAGGACATGAAGCAAATAATATATAAATAATATAATGTGTTTTAAGCAAATTTTTAATTGATCTGTTTTGTGATTATTTCTTAGTTTGGCATTTTGCAGCTGCTTCTTACCTTCCTATACCCACACATGTGGATTTAATGCAATAACTTGCTAAAGCTAAAATTTGGACTGAGTTTTCCCATTTAAGAGTCAGACAACTGAGACTTCTGTAGGATGAATTTTGACATGTTGGTGGGGTTTTTTTTAATTTATTTTTTTAGTTTGTAAGTTAGTGGGGTTATTTTGTTTTGTTTTGTTGTGTTTACATGTGTAGTATCATCAAAAGTGTTTCCATCTTCACCTGTGTGTCCCTGAAGGGAAAGGGCAGATATTTTATTTTTCTGTTCTCATTCCTGGGTATTTTTGCATCAAAAAAATATAATTGCAATACCTTCTGCTTACAGTGGATTCCCCATGTGCTTTTAATTAGATACAGCCTCCTTGATTCCATTTTGTGAACAATTATGTAACTTTCTCTGCAACGTTGAACAGTTTGTGTTTCACCCCAGAAACGTGTGAAGTGATTCATAACAGTGCTGGGATCACAAAATCACTTTGTTGGTATAAAACTGTCGAGGGTGAAAAGCAATCCAGGAACACCAGGGATTTTCTGGTGGAGGAGGAAGGTCCTCACAGGAGAAGGGAGTTGGAGCTGCCAGGGCAGAGGAAAGCAAAGAGAATTCAGCTCTTGCAAATTCTCCTTTTCATCCCCTTCCTGCCTCTGTCCCCTCCAGCCTGGCAGGGAGAGGAGCATCCCTGGTGATTGCAGAAAAGCATTTGCAGATTAATAACCCTGTTACTAAGAGGGCAGTAACCCTGCTTGGATGGGAAGAGGAAGAGAAGCCTGGTTGGACGTGTGTGTCTGTAGATCAGTGAGGCCCCAAATGTCTGCAGGCTCTGTTGATGTCTTGCAGAGGGACAAACATTGTCTATTTTGCTGCTCTCCCACTTTGTCCTGCTGGAGCTGCTGTGTTTTTGCTGTCATTCATTTCTTCACTGCAGGGAGCTTGGAATGAGCTTGTTAAATGTTCTCAGTACCTTAAACAGGGCACTCTGCAACCGTGTTTGAAATGCTCACTGGGTTAGCAAAGCCTTTGGGGTTTTTTGCCCCCATTCTTTCTGAGCATTTTCTGTGCATCTCTCCTATCTCAAGTGTCACTCTGCATTTTCCCCACTGGATTTGTGGCTGCTTTATTGTGTGGTTCACTTTCTTAAGTACTGTGGGTTTGCTTTTTAAGTTGTTTTCCTCCAGGAATCAGTTGCCAGTAGGATGAAGTAGGAAGAGAGTTTGTCCAAGCCCAACAACTTTAACACAAATGCTGATTCCTCTGCATATCTAGACTTACCTTGGTGCTAAGCCTGCTCAAGAGGTGGCTCAAATCTCTCTGGTCTCTCTTGCCAGTTCTTTTTCCTTTGTTGCAGCTCCCATCCCTCCTGGCAATATACCTGTTTTAAATGCACCACTCATGTCATGATCACAGCTGGCATTTGTGTATTTTGGCAGAGGAAGAGAAGGTGAAATAAAGGATTTGTTTCCCTTACATGCACACTGTACTTAACAGCATTCAGAATGATTGGTGAGAGGTGTTGGCCTAAGGGGAGCTGAAAAAGTACCTATGAGCATCCCTAAATTTACTTAAATTGAGGTAAATCCTTTTCCAGGATGGGTTCTCAAGTTTGGAATGAGTTGCTGACAATATTCCATGTCAGGGCAAGCTTTGTGAGGCTTGGTTTGACAGAGCTCTTGCTGTTTCTCCAGGCATTCCACGACAATCCTTCTCCCTTCCCTGTGCTGCAGGGCAGTTCCAGGCAGCTCACCCAAGGCTTGGAAATATTTGGATAACTCCAAACAAGGGAGTTTTCCCTTTAATTGGCATCTAGCATAGGATGGGGTTTTTGGGGTCTGAAGGAAGCTTTAATTAGAGCTAAAGGAGCTAAGCTTGTGTCTGAATCCAGGCATTTGTTTCTTTCCTAATAACCAGCTTCAGCTGTACTGGCAGAAAGTTCATGGAGATTGCTTTGCTTTCCTTCCAAAACAAGTTGGGGTTTTTTTTTAATCAGATCCTGAAGAGCAGAAGCAGCTTTCGAATGTGGTGGCTTTGTTCTGTTCCTTCACTGCACAGTTCTAACAGTTTTTTAATGCATTTTGATGTTTGGGTTTTTAATTTTTAAACCAGGTTCTCTATTACTGATGAAAAGTCAACATCAAAGGTACTAATGTGGAGGTAAGTCTTCTCCTTGTCTGAAAAAGAAACAGAAACATTCCAGCTATCTGATTTCCAAGGGAATGCTTAATTTTATTATGCCAAATATGGGTGCTACATATTAAGTGATGAAACTTAGCTAGTAACAGTCACTCAGAGTTAGAAGGCCACAGTGCAATGTAATTTTAAAAATGGGAATGTGTGGTTTATGCATATGGAAAAGGATAATAAAAAATTCTTGGGTTTTGTATTGCCATTTGCATAGTTCACAATGTCCCCTGTCTGTAGCTGACTGGAAGGTCGGGAGGTTTCTGATTTAAATGGCTTGAAAAATCCCTTTGTTGTGACAAATCCTACTTTGTTGAGCAAATGTATTTTTATTTTGCCCTTGCTTACAGCCACTCCTGTTTAATACCAAATGCCACCTACTCCTTCAGCAGGTGCAAAGCCCCAGCAGGGTTGGGCTCCACGTCCTGTCCTGTGCTCTGTCCCCAGATGAGCTCTCCATCCCCGAGATGCCACAAGGACACCACTGGAAATGTGACAGGAGCTCACATAAAAGCAATTGCCAGCTGCCTACACCTGAACACTGCCCCTGTTTTAGTGCCTTCCAGACCTTCACATCCAGTGTTATTCTGGGAAGCTCTGGGAGTGGCTGTGCAGCCTGCCTCTGGCAGGGATACTATCTTGGTGTGGAAAGACAGGTGTCTGCCAGGGAAAGCTGGAGCTTCCCTTGGAATGGAGAAGGTCAACCCCTTTCCTCCAAATTATTATAATTTTGCAGTTAAAGTGGCTTTCAGGCAAAGATATGGGAGTAGGAATAACAGTTCTTTACTAGGAATATTGAAAATACAAATGTAGTAGTGCAAAAAGACAAGCAAACAAACAAACAAAAATCCTAGAAACCCTGACAGAGTCAGGAATATGACCNCCCCTACCCTGGAGTTGTGAGGGATGGGTTATACAAGAGATAAAGGAAACACCTCCCCAAGGGGTTTCAACAGATGGAAAATAGAATACACACTTTTGGTTACATATTGCAACCCAAGACATATACCTTGGGATACCCTTTCTCAAGGTGTAGCCAGCTGAATTTTCCAGGGTACTTGGGTTTCCTGACATGTTTCCCTGCTCAATTTTGCAGGAGAATTTCAAACCATATATTTATCTTGTGATGTGATTTTTTTTTTTTTCCTGGTGGTTTTTGTGCTTTTGCACTCACCTTAAATAAACAAGTTTCATTGTGCCTGTTCCTGTTCTCTGGGCTGCATGGTGATTGTGAGCATTTCCCTGGCCTTGGGCTCCCAGCACCAAATAGTCCTCAGTCATCGTACATGTTCTTTTGAAAACTTAATTTCTGGGTCTGAAATACAAACAAACCACAGCAAGTTGCAAATGTCCCTGAAATTCCCCCTTTTCAAGGGCTGTTGCATTCTCCTAGTTCATTTCATCAGCAGAATTCTCCATTGACATTGAGTGCTGAAGACATTTACTGAACAGCCAACCTAATGATCTCAGAGGATGGGACAAAATCTAGAGCTCCTTTCAGTGCTTCATTTATCATTTTCCAGGCAGGGGACCCTGTCCCCCAGTGTGGCAGAGCACCAGGGGTGGGCAGTTCAGAGAACTTTGGGTGTCGCAAGTTCCTGCGTTGTTGGTGTGGAGTGAGGGTTCTGAGGGAAGTGAAAGAGTTCTGCAGAGGTTGTGGTTCATTATCTGCCAGCACACTGATTTTGTGAGTAGGAGAGAGGCACCAAGTCTGTAAACCTGAACAAAGAAAGATCCTGAATCAGAAGAACTTTCCAGCTCTGTGGAAGGTGTGAGAGAGGTTTGTTTTAGCACCACAGCACCTGTGTTCAGTGTAGAATCTGCCTGTTAAATGTTTCATTGTACTTTGTTCCTTTATGCTTTTGCAACTTCTGTAGTTTTAAAATCCCTAATATTCCTGGTGAGAACAAATTCATTGTGAGTTCTTTTTTCTCTTGGTGAGATTTGGGAGAACCTGGTTTGGGTTTTTTTTCCATCAGTCTTAACTGTTATAAAGATTGATTTCTGAAACCTTCAACAAGCACATTCCTTTGTGAGATGGAGTGGATTAGTGAATTTATTTACAAGGTGTTTGCAACCAGGAGAAGTCAGGAATGTCCAAAAATGAGGAAGCCAGCAATGAAGTCTCTGTGCAGGTTATTGAAGGGAATGTTCATTGACCATGAGCCCTGTGATTAGGGAAAAGGAACAAATAAAATCCCACAGGCACAGCTGGTAAATGTTGTCCACAAAAACCCCCACCATTTTTTAACAAATTAAACAGGGAGAGATTTTCTTCTTCAATACTTAGTAAGAGCACAATGATATGTCTTCACCATTTTAGCAGGACTACAAGGAACTAATCCTATTTACTTTTGTTTGTACTGCTCTTTGGCTTTTTCAAATATTGTACCTGAAGGGCTTCAAGCAGAACAACTGATTTTATTTTTATTTTTTTTTTCTGCTAAGGTTGTTAAACGATACAGCAGATTTATGTTTGCTTATGTAGCTTCTGTTACGCTTCATGAACACTTCATGAATGCTTTGAATGCTCAAAATGTCTCAGTCAATGTAGAGAGAGCTAAAACCACAATTTCTGTTTTGGTTTTATTGTTGTTGGGGTTTTTTTGTTTTTTGTGGGGTTTTTTTGGTGTTTTTTTGTTTGTTTNCCCTGTAAGGTTTTGTTTCAGATTGCTTACTTGCCTAAGATAAAACCATCACAGTTCTCTTCTTAGAATTATTTATCAAGATAAACTTGCACAGCTTATAGGACCAGAATATTTTAGGCATTTTGAAAATTTTGCTGTTGTTGCTGAAGTAGGTTTTAATTCAAGCCTGCTGTTGTTCTTGCTGGGCTTGTTTTGTATTTTTTGTATGTTTGTTTTATTGTGGGGGGGGGTTGGGTTTTTTTTGGTGTTTTTGGTTTGTTTTTTTTTTTTTTTTGGTATTTTTTGCTTTTTTTGGGGGGTGGGGGAGCTTTTTGTTGTTGTTTTTCAGGAGCACTTTTCATTGTTTGGGTCTGTGCACCGATAATGAGCTGTGCATTTGGTAACACTGTAGGATGATATTTTAATTGCTGTTGGGAACTGCCTGGAGATCAGGTCTGGGAGATTTTGGGACTCCTAGGCTGGGTGTGCCTGGGGACTCAGCCCTGACAGCCCCTGCAACAGGCTTGGAATTCAGGATGGACTGGGGTTTGGTATCAATAACTCACACCTTAAATCCCACAATCACTGGTGTGGGAGCTAAAGAGTTCAGAGCTTTCAGAGCTGAGGAACTCTGCCCTAAGTGGGGCCTTTTTTATGCTACACCTGGTGTTTTCTTGCTGGGCTTTCAAACTCCTTTCTGGCTTCTATTTGTGTGTCCTCCGCCCTATTATTTCTGGGAGATTTAATATCAGTAACAAATACCTTATTGACCAGAATAAATAAATGTTTGACTCTTATAAATGATTAAGAACACTTTAATGCAACTCCACTGTTTATGAAGGGGTTTTGTAACACCTATTAACTCTTCTGAGAAACTGGTTTTAGCCCTTTGTTTGATCACAATCAGTATCTATTTAGGAGGTTAATCAGTGTTCCTCTTACAAACCACTTCAGTCATGCCAGTTGCTGTAATTTCATCACAACCAATTTCTGTCACCTTTTTATTTTTTTTCCCCCTCCTGTCTTAAAATACAAAATACCTCTGAACTGGTGTTTTTGGTTGCCTTGCTGGTGAACAACTGACAAATAAAAGGCTTGGTTGGCTTTCAAACTATACATCTGATAAGGGGGCACTGGAGAAAATCTTGATTGACAATATTGAGCAACAGCAAAATTTACTTGTTTTTCTAACATCACTATCAAGTCACAGTCCAAAAATGTGTGTGAAAATGGAGAGGAGCCGTCTCTCTTAGTGTGTGAAAAGATTCTTCTCAAAGGCAAGTGATTTCTAAACACCCTCCCACTTGAAAGCATTTTGAGTTCTTCAGAGCCATTGTGCCATCCAAATGTAGGAACAAGAACGTGGAACAAACCTCTTCCTCATTAATTTAACTGTACCTAAATTAGGGCCTGTAGTGTCCACTGACAAATTCTGTTTTCTCCTTCGTTTGAGGCCAATCTGATCAAGTTGTGTTTGGAAATGTCTTCAAATGTGAAGAGAGTTCAGTAAGGGAGTGCTGTGGAGTGTAAAGTAACAGCGGAGATGTTAAAAACCCAGCGTGAATGTTTGGAAACAAAAGTCCTCGTTAATAGTTACGGAGTTCATTCATTGATTTAGGAGATTTTCAGCAAAGTCAAACATTCCCATGCTGCTGAAGAACAGCTCAACTGAACTGCCTTGTGCTGGGAGCTGCTCTTTGTGTTTTATTTGTTGGGAATGTCCTGGTAACTTCTGTAATATTCTGATGAACTTTGTGGGTGATTTATTAAAAACTGAAGGTGGTTTTGCCCCAGTAGCAGTGATATCCCTTAGCAAGCCCATGTGTGTTATCATGTTGGCCTTGTTTGGGATACACCTTATCAGCACCAAGCCAGGCAAAGTTTATTTTGAAAATACTCACCAGTGGCTGCTGGATGAAATTCTTATGATAAAATTCTGTAGGGAGTACTTCNGAAATTCTTATGATAAAATTCTGTAGGGAGTTCTTCACAGAAAAAAAAAAAAAATTAATATGTTTCCTAAATAACCTAAAGTTAATTCTCATAAGTACCTGAATGTGCAGGCTACCACAGAGAGACACTGAAAATTGTATTTTAAAACAAAATCCCTCTTCATAGGGAAAGAAGACATGAATTATACTTTTTTTTTT
>VYXD01015945.1:98593-109644 GCA_013397195.1 Hylia prasina
AAGTATATATATATATTACTTGCAGGATACTCAAGTATCCTGCTCCTACCTAATGGCTTCCTCCCTTTAGCTACTAGTTTTATTTCTGAAGCAGTTTTCCGTGCCGTGTAAGGTACTGGAATAGCACCTGTAGAAGGGTTCAGTGATTCCACAGGTTCTGCTGGCGCCGTGGTCAGGAGCCTGTCGAGGTTTGGACGTGGGCTGTGATGGGAACCAGGGAGTGCTGTGCCCTGCCCACAGCCAGAAAGTCATGTCCTCAGAGTCGGTGAAATTAAGTCACTGGAGCACACACACGCACACACACACACACACACGCGGTGACATCCTGGCAGAGCTCTCCTGTCAGCAGGAGCCCTCGTGCTGTTCAGGGCTGCTCGGCCCTGGAGACGAGCCAGGCTTTGCCAGCTCTCATCCAAAGTGTGTGGACGAATGCAAATCTGCACCAACAAGGAACGCTGCGCTGCTAAAACTGTAAGGCAGTTTTACAGTTTACGAGAGCTAGCGCGGGCAAATGTGAGTTGTTTATGAAAAATGTGTTGGAAGTGCCATAGGGTGGAATTATCACTTATAAAGATCTCACTCCCACAGCCTAGAATAGCTTAAAGGTGCTGGAAAATAAGGTTCTGCACTGATCTCTGGAGATCATGTCTATTTTGTCTTAATTATTATAGCTCTGAATACTGTTGCTCTTTAATGCCGTGTTGTGAAATCCTTGATGTGCTCAGCACTCCAACCAACAGTGCACAAGATTAATCCTGAAAAAAAAACCCATAATAATTTAATTTAATCCCCTCACATCTTCAACTAGAATTTTGTGAGCAGTCACTCTATAACTTACTGGACCTTCAAATACACCTGGGCGTCAGTACACAGAGCCTCTAAGATGAACAACACAATTTATTGTAATATTTCTGTAGGAGAGATACATTAGGCGTATCTGTATCCACTGTCTTCCTGTCTTTCTGACTTACCTAATGATGTGGTGATCTTTCCAGCATACAAAACTGTCTCAAATGAAGTTATGGACTTGCTCCAAGAACTCTGAGCAGCTCAGCCCTAATTATGTTCTGGATAGTTGAGGTACAGGAGCTACTTTCTTAAAAAATAGAGGTTTATAACTGTATTTTTGCATGACTGATTCTAGTCATTAGTCAGTTGAGATCAAGTCCTAGGCACTGGACTTTTTTTGGTTGGTTTATTTGTTGGGTTTTTTGGGGTTTTTCTGGGGGGGAAGAGGTTTTTTTGTTTGTTTGCTTGCTTGCTTGTTTTTTCTTTTTTGTCTTTTTTTTTGTCTTGTTTTTGTTTGGTTTTTTGAATTTTGGTGGGGTTTTTTTGTGTGGGTTTTTTGTTGTTGGGTTTTTGTGTTTTTTTTTTTTCCTTTCTTTCATTATTTTGTTCCTGCTGTACTCTAATGGGGAGGCAAACGGAGCAAAGTGAAAGCACGTACTCCCAAAGTGTGAGATGGAAAGGTATTTCCTAAGGGAAGTGCCCACTCTGGTGGATGCTGGTCTGTGAGAGGGTGGGTTTGAGGAGCTCCGGGGGTGGCAGCCAAGTCTCAGTGGCCCAGCCACGTTCCAGCTCTGATGGAAAGTGATGGCAGCGAGGCTGGGAGGACTGAGGGGTCAATTGGCTCTGTCTGAACCCAGCTGTGATGACAAATGCTTAATCCTAAATCAATCTTTCTCCATTGCCACGGAGAAATGCAAATAGAGGGTGATTACAGCTTTCCTCTTGCAGGCAAGAGGTGAGGCTTCACAAAAGTTGCAAGAGTCAAAGGATTGATTTGTTGGGGAGGATAGTTAGAGGAGACAGCAAATCAATCTGCTGAAGCCAGAAGTTTGTGGGAGGGTCTGAGAGGACTTCTGGCCAGGGAGGACTAAGTTAAATGATGCCCCAAAGTAAAATGATGTAGATAAAGGTGGACATTTGTGAAATGAAAGGAAGGGATGTGGAATTAAATGCAGATCTAAAGCAGCAAGGAATCTAGTCTCGTAGTTGGGAATTTATGATAGAGGTAAATTAAAGAAGCCAATTGTTGGCAGAAAATTGCTTGAAAAGGTTTTATAAATTAAAGATAACATCATGAAGACTGAGAAAGTAAGGAAAAGGAAAAAAATGAAATTCAAATATGTTTCTGGGAGGGAAAGGTTACCATTTTTTAAAGCTGGTCTGATTTCTGGTTGAGATATCATATTAAACTTTTTTAAGGAGATAACTATTTAAGGCTTTACTTGAGTGGTGAAATTTCCTTTAGAGCCATTTTAGTCTTTTATGATAAGATTCTTCCACATGAATTTTTGCTGAAATCAACTGGTTTCCCTAAAGTGAATATCAATGAAATTTCTACAGTAGACAATTTCTTTAAAGAGGTAAATTTAGGAAAAATATGCAAATAGAGAAGTAAAAAAAATTAGTTCCACAGTAGTTTTTTGTCTGCTTATTTTTTTAATAATGTGATATTGTTATATTTATATAATGTGATATTATTGTATTTATATAGTGTGATATATGTATAAACATAATCTGAATGGAAGTTGAAATACGAATTCTGTATTATTGGTATTTTGTCTAGGAAAGATGAATCTGTATTCTCTGTGTGAAGGGTTGGGTACTAGGAGAGACAATTGAATTTGTAATGTGGTTCATTGTGTGTTAGGAATAGCAATATGATTTGAAATGTTTCTATCTTCTACTTGCTACTTTTGGCATTGCTAAAATTCTTTAAAAAGAGACTAAAAATTCACTGATGTAACACATTTCCTTAAGAATTCCCACGAAAGAGATGCAAAGTTATGTAAAATTCCTCACTCTCAGGATTCAGGACAAGGCAGATTTAGGTCTGTTGTCTTGCAGCTGATGTTTATCATACATATTTAACACAGAAAATAGTTTTTGCATTTTTTATTTGATCTTCAGCTTTCCAGAAGTCTTCCTCCACCACTGTTGATCTTTTGTCTCACATCAGTCGCGTGACACATGCTCGTTTTGCCGTGTGTCATAAGCAGGGGGTTCTGAGGGAACTCTTTCATGTCACTTCCTTTGTCATGTCATTTACCACTTTTATTAATCACTTTAGCTGTGATTTTTATATTTGCAGTGGTTAAACTTCCCTAGTATAATCACTGTTTGTCTACAAAGGAGAACAAATGTCTTTTCATTCCCTGATTCAAAAGGTTTGTCTTTTTTTGGGCTCTTCAGTTAATACATTAATCAGCAGTGTCTCTGAGCACCCACTGACTGAGCAGCAGTGACATTTTCCTTCTTCTCATTTTCCTTTTTACTCCAACTCTTTGTTTGCTCAAGAAACAAAATGTGCTGACAGTTGTAGGCTGTTGTCAGCACGGGCTCCTGGGGCTGGCCGATGGGGATCTTGCTGGGGGCTGTTTGTGCCACTGCTGCCTCAGAGGTGGGCAAGGGGGTTCTGCAGGGCGTGAAAAGCTCGTGATTTTTGGGTTTTGAGTTCCCCCTCACTCATACTGAGCAGCTCTCAGCTCCACTGCTTGCGCCTGCCTGGAAAAATTCCATTTGGTTCAGTCAACACGTGTTACGTGGCCTCCTCTTTCTTCTCAACTGCTCTCTTTGAGATAAGCCTGCAAGAGTAAAGAGAGGAAAAATATTATTTTTTACCTTGGAATGCTGAGGCTTTTATATATGTAGAGATATATCATAACATCTTTACATCCTTGTAATAAAGGTGTTTTATCTTTATTTACATTGTAATGGAAATGACAAGAATACTTAAAGGATTGTGGGACAAATCTTTATGTTGTTTCAACATGTTTTGTTTGATTTCTCTCAGTGATTAATGTTTCAATTCACACAAAATACAAAGCTGTAGATGAATTTAAGAGATCAAATAGTCTGTAAAAATAAAGACCCTAGGCCCAGAATACTTTGGGGTATTTTGTGGGGTTTGGTGATTTGGGGTTGTGTTTTGTTTTCTGTTTGCTGATTTATTTTTTTTTTTCTTCATTGAACCTTGAACCACGGTTGTTGCTAGAAAAGTCACTTGATGCAAGGTCAGATCTTTCAGTTCAGTGAGTAATTCATGAGATGTAGGAACTGGAATAATAAAAACCAGAGCACAACTTGATAAG
Source organism: Hylia prasina (assembly GCA_013397195.1). Classification (NCBI taxonomy): domain Eukaryota; kingdom Metazoa; phylum Chordata; class Aves; order Passeriformes; family Sylviidae; genus Hylia; species Hylia prasina. The sequence continues at coordinate 102,691 of VYXD01015945.1, forward strand.
GGTTAAGGGTCACTGTCATGTAAATTGTGCAAGTGTTTCATATTCCTTAAGAAGAATTTCTGAAGAATTTACAACAGGAGATTTAGTGCAGTAACCCAGAGATAACAGAATGTTTTTTTAATGGAATACATACATCACAGGTATTAGAGAAGATCATACAAGGCTTGCATAACAATCTATATAAGTGAAATTATTCCCAGTCTGCTGCCTCTGGACAGAATAACACACTATTATAAAAGTATTTAATTTAATAAAAGCAGCTACTATGTCTGATTTCATTGCCATGTGTTATTGTATTGAATGTGTTCTTAATCTAAGACAATCAAAGAATTCAGTGTAAACAGTTTAGAAACCCAGTGATGGCCATGTTCCATGGTTTTTGCTTTCATATGTTCAAATGTTTAATTGCAGATTTCTCACGTGAGAGATGCAAACCCTTCACCTTGCATAAGAATGATGCCTTAACGATTTTTATCTCATTAACTACTTATAAAAGCTCAAATTATTCCTGGAATTTGTCATCTGGAAGAATGAAAGCAATTGCCCCTAATAAACAAATTGCCATTTTCCTTAACATGCATAAGACCTCTGTGTAAAAAACATCAGTGACAATATTGACATTGTTTTCCTTAACCCATTAGGATGCATTGTTTTCTGCAGAATAAACAAGAGGGTGATTTAAAGTGAGCTTGGGTTTTTTAAGTTCATTGTATGGCTTCATCTGCTGAGGGAGGCACTCGGTGCTGGCCACCACAGGAGCAGGTGACCTCTGCCTCTGCTACCTGACCCTGCTCTGAGCAAAGCTCTGGTCAGGGCAGGGACAAGACCACAGAGGAAACAGAGGTAGTTCTTGTATTAAACATTTAACATTCACATTTAATATTTAACATTTAAAGCCAACCCAATATCTGGGCCAAGGAGCCTTGTAATGATATCAGGAATATAAGGATAACACATCTGTTGTAAGGACTGCCCTGAATATCCCTGGGTGGGCCTGTAAATCCTCCAAAGAACAGAGCCTCAAACTGGGAATGCTTCTGAGCCTGCCTGATTTGCACTCCTGTCCTGCCCCCACGCTCCAAGGACACAAATCTGCCACAGTTATGGAGGCATTCCAGAGCCAGGGAAACTGTGGCACTGGTGGACCTTGGCCTCAGTCTGTCAGGGCTTCCAAAATCTCTTTATTCAGTGCAGCTTCACCAACTTGCTGAGACTTCTGATGATTTTTACATTCTCTCCTTCCAGAAAGGCAGCACAGCAGACACATTATATAGGCCAGCCAGAGAAATAATTTTGTAATGTTATTATTTGTTATGTTTAGCTGAAAAAAAAAAACAACCCAAAACAATGGTTATAAATTTATGATTCCTCTTGACATAGAATGACTATTCTCTTGACAGCAAACTACAGCAAAACCTGTGACATCAAGGTAGAATTTTTCCTGTAACTTCAGAAGCGATTTCTGACAAAGAATGAGGATTGGTTTGGCATAACACAGGAGTACTGGGGGAAACATGATGGGGCTTTGTGGTCATCTGTGATGGCACTTTCCCATTAAGACCAAGAGAAAGAGAATATTTGTATTGCTTTTCTTGATGGGAGGCTGATGTGCAGAGCTGTCCATGGGAAGGGAAGAAGCAGCAGTGAGGCTGACAAGCACCAGTTTCTTGCTGGTGCAATACAAATTTTAATGGATTTTACCAGAAAAATATGTAGATTTTAGGCTCTGTCCTGACCACGTGTAAAATATCAAAAGACCTCTATATTTTTCCCAGGCTGTGCTGCTCCAGCCCACAGACATCCTTGGCTTATGTGGATGGATCCTCCTTGCACAGATGTGCCTTGGAGCAGCTGGAGCCACTTTTTCCTCCCCTGACCCTCAGGGACTCCCACCTGCCTCCCCCTGCTCCCCCCACTTTTAGAGGTCACATTCTTTGCTTCCACTCTGTGTTCTGTGCCATAGGTTATGACAGAGGCTGAATAATTTACTCAAAGTCATGATAAGGAACAGTGAAAGCATTTCCCGACATATTTCTTTATCTCATGAGGGATTATTTATGGTCAGGGTGCCTGTTCTGGACACGCTCCTGCCACCCGAAGAACAATCTGACTCTTTATTTTACTTCATATACTCAGAGCTGCAGTATGTACTAGAAAAATCAAACATACTTTATAAGACGAATAGTCACAGCTGGGGATAAGGAATATAAATAGGATGACATCAAATGAAAAGAACTGATGATCCAACAAGGCTTCTATAGATCATGTTGTCTAATGTCAGGAGAATTGCAGATTAGTCTTGCTGCTCTTTATGAGTAAGCCTATTTATCAAGTTTCTGGAAAAATCTAATTTAAGGTGGCACATTTTCCTTAGTTCTGCCACACTTCAAAGCTTAAAGCGTAGAGGTTGGTCAGCCATTATCCCCTGGCTGTAATCAGTGTGTGAGATTCCCATTCAGGCCTTTCCCCAGCAACCAGGTCCTCGCTACTCCTGGCTGACTCTGATAATGTAATTTTGGTTTCCTTGATTAGCAAAAAAACTAGGAAGCCTTAGCTTTTAACAACTTTATCCAATTCAGACTTAACGTTCAGAGAGAAAGAGCAATTTAAATTGCAAATGTTCTTTACAAGAGGCTGGATTTCAGCAAAATATAACTTAGTCATGCCGTAGAGAAAGAAGATGACAAGCCCTGGAAGAAAAACAAACCCCACATTTGAACAAGGTGGATCCAGGCAGGGGCTCTGCTGTTTTTCCTGAATAACCTACAGAAAGTGAAACTATTTTTATGACAGGATATAACAAGAAATGTGAGTTTTAACAGCTCTGGAGGAAATATGCAGGAATGTAAAAATTCGTAGTTTTGCTGCCGTGTACTACATTTTTAACACAATGCTTTATATCTGAGTCACAAAACGGATTTGTGTACATTTATATTCATTCTTTAAAAGCTAAGTAGAGCTTGGGCAAGTAAAACAAGCTGTTTGATAATATGTTCTTTTCCCCCCCCCTTTCACTTGAAGTAAGAATACCTTAGCATCTAATGTCACATTAGTTTTTTATATGTAAATACTTGCAAGCCAGAACATGTAATGTAAGCATATTTTATCAGCTATTACCACTAAGAATTTTACATATATGAACTAAAAAAGCTCAGTGTTTGTGAAATTTGAAGTAATTTTTTTCTCCCTTAGGATTATCTGAATTACTGGGAAATCCTCCGTTCTTACAACAGAAAGTATTTAACTGTGCATTGATTAAGAATTTCTTTATCATACTTGAAATCTGGGAAACTTGCTTAAGTTTATAAGCAAAGATGTGCAAAATAAAACAGAAGGATAACACAGATTCTGATTGTAATTTAAATATAATTCAGTCATGCAACTGTCTTCACTAGCATATTCTCACAGGCATTTTTCTTAGGCATTTCAAAATGCTGCTATTCTTACAGGCAGCTTTAGGATAAATCTGTATAATTCGTGTGCATGACATTTTGAAAAGACCAGGGCTGTGAATATCACACCTGTTTGCTTTTCAGTCAAAAGCTTTAATGTGCAGAAAATAATGTTTCAATTAAAAACAAAACAAACAAACAAACAAACAAAAAGGAGAGAGAGAGAGAAGAAGGAAGTCATTTGACATTACTACACCTCATTCAGAATCATGTAGAGGAAAAGAAAGTAGAACAATTTCAATAGGCTGCTCACTCAAAGCTGAATAGACTTAAGCATTTGCATCACCTGTTAAAAATAAAATAAATTGATGAGCCACAATATTAGTATCAAATTCCTGTATCAACTTGCAGGCTTGGGTGGTCCCAGTATCTTGATTTTTTGCAGTTTTGCAAAAACTGCAGGTAAAACTGAACACCATGATTTATTCTCTGTTGTTCCCACTTTGTCCTCATGGGATGTCTGAAATCTGCAATTCTCTCTGCTAGGATTTTAGTCGGGAAGATACTGAGTAAGATGGCAAAGGCAAACAGCAGGTGGAAAGAATTTCTCCATGAGTGTAGTGATTTTTCTTTATGCTTTCCCATGTGAACTGGATTTGATTTACAATTAAATGTATATATACGTACTTTTAAGATTAGTGAGCATTTTAATTTTTAATGCTACATACCCTGACATATCTCTTGGGATTCACAGGAAATCCTTTCTACTTGCATAAAACCAACAAGATGCATTTACCCTAAAATTGCCCTTGAAATGGATACTTTTTTTAGTAGTATTTAGAATAATTTCTCCCTAATGACATCTCCTTTGTGGTACAGTGCTTGATCGTTGAATCCTGAAGTGCAGATTTGGGGTTTTTTTTTGCTTATGGTTGGGTTTCTTTACAGAACCATTAAGAAAAGGCATTTGCCCGGTGAAGATTCACCATGTAGGGATGGATTTAGCTGCTGTAGAAAGAGCATTGTTCTTCCGTGGATGACCTCCTTGTGCAGAATGATAGTTTTATCCTTCTCTACATCATTATGTTTGCTGCACAAAAATCCTGCTGTGCTACATCATAATAACATGTAATCTTCTTGCTCAGTTTAGCTGAGATTTAAGGAGCCGCTGTTCATGGAAGCAGTTTTCTAAAGTCTGATCTATAATTTACCAGAATCAACCAGGCAAAAGAGCAAGAGGCTTTATAAGAGGGATACAGCCCTTAAAACTCTTAAATGAAGATTAGTTTAAAGTTTTACAATCCGGTACAGAACCATCTGGCAAATCTCATGTCAGGCTTTGTTAAACCTCTGAGCGTTCCTGCTGTGCTACACCCCACACCCTGCCCTTACCCTCCACCCTCTGCCTCCTGCCCTGCACCAGCTTTGCCCAGAGATCTTCTGGAACAAAAGAGGGAGATAAGAAAAGCCAAGGGCTGATTTCCCTGCAGGAATAGTGGAACAGCTGTGGGTGTGCTGCCCCTCTGGAAATCACATCCTAGTGCTGGATGTGTGCTGGGTGATGTATCTCATCTCTCAAGAGGTACTTGCAGGTAAAAGCTGCCTGTTGGCTGCACCATTAGAGACTTGCTGGGTTAAATTGTGGCCTTTGAGTCCAAGGAATCACTGTGAGGATGCAGAGCCACGTCACAGGGCATTTTGGTACGTTCAGGGATGGAGCTGCAGTTGGTACAGCAGAACAAAACGGCGTAGAAGTTGTCAGTGGTGATTCCAGGCTGCTGTTTACTCTGGAAAGCTGGTGATTCCTGTGGCTCCTAAGTTACCTTTCAGGCTTGTGGGCTCCTCACTAATCTCTCCACAAAACGTGTTCTTATCTGTAAATTTATTTGTATTTTTGTCCTTTGGCAAAAGGCAGACTTTTGTTTCCTGAACACAAAGCAAAAAACCTTCCCACAGGAATCATTAAGGACATCTTCATTTCAACTTTCCTATGCCTTTCTTTATGTATAAATATATGAATCTTGGAAACTCAGAATAGAATAATTTGCTTTAGCAATCTTTTACATGAATTTATACTATTGTCACTAAAATTAACCCTTCAGTTCACCTTTCACGTGAAGGATCTTGGGAGGGTGAAGGAGAGGACTGCAGGAATCCAATTACCTGAAATCAACTTAGAGGCAAGAGGGAGGCATTGTTAATAGAGATAATCTCCTCCTCAGGCTTACAGGGTTCCTCTGTCTCAATGCAAAGACATTCTTGCCTGGACAGTAAAATCACTATACCTGATTTCCTGATTAAAATGTGGGACAGGAAAATAGTGAAGCATGCACTTCTTGTCTAAAAATGCAGCTTTTGGCTGACAGAAGTTGCCCCAAAAAGATAAACATTTGTAATCCCAACTATATTATGGTAATGTAACATAGCTGATATACAATTTATCAAATTCTGTTTGTTTCCTAAATTTCACTTCAAGCCATGTAAGTTTTCAGCTTGAAAGATTGTTTCATACAGTTTTTTTGGTGTTTGTGGTTTTTTTAAATTTTTGTGGGGTTTGTTGGTTGGTTGGTTGGTTGGTTTTTTGTGGTTTTTTTTGTTTGTTTGTTGTTGTTGTTGTTTTGTTTTGTTTTTTGTGTTTTTTGTTTTTTTTTCCTTTGCTGTAAACTGCAGGAATGGGACATTTGGAGTCAAACAATTTTAATGCTGCTGTAGCAGTTTCCTAAGGCACCAGAGAAAAATGCATGGTATTATCTTGGAATTTCTGTCTGCTTTTGCTACTCACAGTAATCAATAACCATTAGAATTACTGGTGGTAGTATCTGCCCAGGTAATTCTAGGGCTTTTCCAGAAATCAGAATAGGTAAACCCAGGTTGTTGTGTTGTAACTTTTTATTTTTCCACTTTAACTCTAAGTCAGGATTTGCTTTGAAGAAAAGAAAAACTTGTCTGTAGAGAAGCAGGATGGAATGGTGGTAACATCTATCCAGCTAAACAGTGGATTTGTTCAGTATTAGAATAAAACCTAATCACTTTGAAATATCTCGAATGCACTGAAGATCTCCCCTCATGTTTCAGAGTGAAGACCCCTCTGAAACATCCAGATCCATCATTCCATTAAAGACAAAATTATATCTGACTTAAAACACTTTCATAACCTTTAAAATCTGTTTTACAGTTCATTTTCTCTGGTAGGTTTTGGAAGCCTGGATATTACCTGTCAAGCTGTCATAAGTAATTATATGTTTGTTAACTTATTTCTCCTAATAAACAACAGGAAATATTCATGATGAATTTCATTTTCTCCTTTAAAAAATATTTAATAACTGCTTTGATTAAATATTAAAAGCTTTCTTTTGCTGTTACAACCAGACAAGAAATTCCAAATATCAGCAAAATATTTTGTGCACAGTCTTTTTACGACCTGGTTACTATGCTGGACTTTATTGATTGCTAACACCATTGATCAGGGTAATTTCTGGGTGGTCAGGTGGAAGACTGATAGGACCGGCTGTGTGCTGGCTCAGCAAACCAAAACTGTTTTCATATTGAAAATACCTGAAAA
>VYXD01015945.1:110575-136811 GCA_013397195.1 Hylia prasina
AGAGGAGCTGGGGAAGCTGCAGAGGGCTGTGGGAAGAGGCTCCGAGCAAAGCGAGGTGATAAAGGCTTCCAAAAACGTGCCAGTTTTAATGAGAGGTTCTTTATCTGTGCTGGAAGAAAGAAGCTCCTGGGAGAGGATTGTCTCTCATTTCCACATCCTCTACAACAGAGGAAGGAGAGCTTGTGGATGAGTGCTGCTGGTGTGACCCATTAGCAGGGTGTGTATCTCAGCCCAGGTGAGAGAAGAGCTCTGTGCTCCAGGTGCAGCTGCTGTCGCAGCAGGTAATTCAGAGCAGCCCTCACACCTGGAGAGGTGCAGAGGATTTGCCTCTTGTCACTGCCAGGGGCGCTGGGTCAGTGCCAGCTGTCCCCCGTGGGCTCAGAGCCCGTGTGGAAGGTGTTTGTCCACTCTGCAAAGCCATCACACAAACACCCTCCCGGGCTCTCTGTGGCAAACCGGGGCTGTGCGCGCGGAGCTGGGTCTGAAACAGCCCTGGAAAACTGGAGTGAGAGACACAAAGGTGTTTCCTGAGTGAGGAAAGTCAGCAGGGATAAAGGAGCTGATGCTTGGCTTTCTCCTCCCTTCCCTGCACTCCAGGAGCAGCCTGCTGCCTGACCAGCAGTTACCCTGGAATCTGCACTATTTTCACTCTTTCCGTGTGCAGTCCGTATTTCCTGTTGTTTTTTCTTCAGAGTGGGGTGAGAGAGTCTCTTTAGGTGCATGGTAGGGGGAACTTTAGGGACTAAACAGGGCCAGTCTAAATAAAATTCAGCATCATCTTCTTTGAGTCTTCATTAAGCCATGTCCAAAATTTCAAACATGGTTTCCAGTGTTGCTCAAACACTTTAAGTGCTGTTTCACCTAAATGTACTTTTTCATCTGTTTTCCTCATATAATCATACACTTGTTCAGTCATTTTTCTCTTTGCTCTCTGAGTGGACAAACGCTGTATAAAAGAACTGGTGTGAAATGCTCAGGAAATAATGTGATTTTTAACGTCAGTTCCTGGCAGGCTGGCCCGTGTGGAATTATTATGGTATCTTTAGCACCACAATTGATATGTTTATTAATTTTCATTGTATGTTTGGGTCCCTTTGATGGCTGATGATTAAAGCAAGATTATAAGGTAGAATACATTTGCTTTTGAACACATGAAAAACACAACTTTCCCTTTCCAGATGCTTTCATTTTAACTCTGTTTAGCATTCACTAAATCTGTGGTTCTTTTTTTTCTTTTGAAATGCACTTATTGTTCTATTTCAAGAATGAATGATATTCCATTGCTACCCCAAAATATAAGATAACAAAAAATGGTAAAAATTATTGCTTGCAATCTATTATTACAGGCAATCAAACCTGCCAAAACACAATTGCCATTTAATAAGATGTTTTTTTGAAAGAAACCCTGTGAATGCTCCATGCAAACTGAAGTTGCCCACAAATTCTGTATTTAAAAAAACAATGCTTCCTTTTAAGCAGCCATAGTTTGTTGTAAATGACAGAAAATCCAATAGCATCTCTCTCCTTTCCTTTTTCAGTCCTTGCAATCTCCATGAGCATTTAGATCACTCTGATGTGGGACCTGGATAATGTGACATTTGTGTTAAATATTGTCAAAGGCAGTGCTCAAAGGGTAGTACATTACAGATGTATTTCAGGAGGAGGAAAATCCTGGTACTGCTTAAAAGTATTTCAGCAGAGGATTTTTTTTAATTATTATTTTTTTTAGTCTTGTGAATGCCTCTGTTTCTGTTTTATGGCAGAACAAAAATTTAGGGAGAAAGAAAATATGAGACTTTCATCCCTTACAACAATGTGCAAAATCCCCTCACTGGAAGCACATATGGAGAAAATTAAAAGGTGCCAACATCCTATTCCATGCTCAGTCCCAGTGACCAAAAATCTTATGCTTCTGTTATTGTAGTAGAGTAACTAGATGTTAATGAGTAAGTGCAAGATGTTTTGGTATTGTCAAAAAAGAAAGTGTGAAGGACTAGAGGTCCTCTTCTTTGGAGACCACTTTAATCTATTTGATTACATGGACTTTTGATTTGATTTGGTTGTTCTTAAAGCTTTCCAAGTAGTGGTAAGTCAAGGAGACAGAAAACCTTTAACTGCTCAGTGTTCTGGCTCCAATTCTGAAGAACATTAAGGAAAGACAAGGACTCTCATCTGAAAACGTGGCTCCACATCCCAATAATGCAGCCTTTAAAAGTGTTTCCCATAAATTCCATTTTTGATTCATTTATTTAAGTTACAGACAGCACAACATAGCCTGGCTGGGAAACAGCAGAGAAACCAGAGCTGAGCTCCCTCTGAATTTCTGCTGCTGAACCTTACTCTGGTGGCAAATAATTTCAAACTTTTGGCTGAATGTTCTATCTGTACGCAGAGATGAAGGTGTGTACCCCATATAGCAACTCTATAAAGTTATTTAGCTGGGAGAAAAAAAAAAAAGTTACCTATACCTACTCCAAATGTGTGCAGTCCTGATGCATTGATACATTATTGTACAGAATTTGTACCTGTTTTATTCCCTCAAGGGAAATGAATGTTTGGCTGAATGTTGACTGAACATATCATTGACACATCCTTTTCTCTCCTAAAAGCACACAAAAGAAGTGGGAAGGCCACAAACTCCTTTGAAAGAAACAACCTTGGAGCCCTGGACTCAGCCACAGGTAGGCTGGAACAATTTTTCTGATCCTTTCTTTTCCCTAGTGGTGGTTTCTGTAAGTATTCATGGAAATATTCTGCAAAGAAATGTTGCAATAGAAGAACCTCTGTGGCTCTTCTATCACATGTCAAAATGATCTGCTTTGGATTTGGGCTGCCCAGACTATTGGTGGTGCCCTTTGAGAGACTACAGTTTGTAGTTTGAGGTTTTTTCTGAGCAAGAAATTCCAGCATTGTCTTGCCTTCAGCTTGAGCTTCATATGTGCTTAAAAAAAATTTGTTAAATTTCTACAATAACTCTACAAAACAGAGCTGCTTTGGTAGTTTTATTGGTGTGTCAATAAACTGTGAGCATCTGGCGTAGAAATGAAGTGGTGGATGTTTGTTAGTTTGACAGGGAGGTTTGAGAGATCAACCTTTTGCTTCATGAGGACTTAACCAAGGATGAAGCAATAATTAATCATGCAAAAAACATTAAAGAAACATGGATATTAATATGTAGTCTTTCTTAACACAGAATGAGTTTGAATGTTTTGTCCTTTGTAGCTGCTTGAGCAAATTGTTTATCATAAATGTTTCATGTGCAGGGTTTCAGAGCCATTTTTGCTGATTATTCCCTGTGTATCAGTGCACTGTACTGCACATGGAATATATGGTTTCAGAGGTGATGTGAGGGAACCAAAGAAGCAGTGAAATATGAAATCCTAGAAGTTAGGTTTGTTCTAGAGGCCTCTTTACTCCCAAAACTGGTGGCAAGTACGACGGTGTAGGAGCTGAGAAGTAGAAATGAAAAGCTCTCACACCTCTGTTCAAGCTGGAGTGCATTTCCCTCTGTTAGATGCAGACGCTGTGCAGGCTCCCACGGGACAGTCTTTACAGCTGATTAAAGTATGGAAGCTCTCAACAGATAAACTCATCCCTGCAGTCACAGATACGTGGTGTTTGTGTTTGTGCATGCAGAGAGCAGATATCTCTCTGTAAATCTGCAAGCCGTGTGCTGTAGGGAGGTCCCTCAGCTGCTGCTCTCAGGATTTTCCCCCTTTCCCAAATAAAAGGCTCCCGGGTGCAGTGGGTGTCCTGCTCCCAGCCCCTGCATGGCCAAACCCCACAGACCCTCCGTGCAGGCAGCTGCTGATCACAGCAGCTGAGCCCCATCGATCTGTGTCTGCAATCAATGATGTTTGTGTGCAGTCCTGGGGGCTTGCCGTGCTCCCCTGCTACCAGCAGACATTAACTCTTCCCGTGCAGGAACAAACTGGGAGGAGGTGTCTGGTTCCAGCAGCTGATGGAGCATTTTGGGAGGGCTGATGGGCTCCTCCTGCTTCCTCACCCACAGCGTTTCCTCACCAGGAGCTTGGGGCTGGCTTTGGGTTCTTTGAGAGGATTTTGGTTTCCCAGCTGAGAGCGGAATTGTGGAGGCAGCTTGATCTGTGATTGTCATTTAGCGGTCTGTGCACACGGGTGACAGAGGTGAATTCTGCAGCCACTTTTCCTTGGTGGAAAAGGTGGTAAAGGACACACACTTCCTCGTGTGTCTGTTGCCAGCAGTCCTGTCAAAGAAATATTCTGCTGCACTGTCCCAGTGCTGATGGGAATCATTGTTCTTGCTGAGCATACTGACCATCACTGTGTTGTTTGAAGGCTCCTGAAAGCTGCATGTGCCACAGCTTTACTTAGTAACCACAAAGATTAAAATTCATAAAATATTTTTGTCATTCCTATTTATTTTCTATTTTTAAAATAGTCTGTTTTCTAAAACAAATGCATACAAAGAAGCTAACACTAATATGCCTTTTTCGTCTCTTGGAGAGAAGAAATGTAATCAACAAAATCAAAAACTGCTGGAACCATTATTGTAGCAGAAAATTAAATTAGTTGTTAATTCTTTCATGGATGTAATTCTGGCCACTGCAAATCCCTCCTTAGGTATTTTGTATGAAGTGAATAAAAATTCATGGCATGGATAAAAGCTTTGTCTATTTTATGAGCAACAGGCAAATGATCCAAATGGTGCTCATAAAGCAAATGGTTCCCAACTCTAAAAGGAGGAGAAATGTATTTAAAAGCTGCTGGAATGAACCACGAGTAAAGCCAATTTCTCTTTACAAAAAAGGTGTTACTTCCATGGAAGTTTTTTGAATCCCCCACACCGCACACAAGGGAGAGTCTGGCTACTCGTGTCTACTCAGTAATAACAATAAAATAATCATTTTGTGTGCTGGGGCTGCTGAGAGAGCTGCAGTGGGAGGGGTTGTGTCAGCAGAGAGAGAACAGAGCAGGGTTTGTGTGCAGGGCCAAAGGGCAGTGAGGCAGAAAGAACCACATCTGGCCCCTGACAGCAGCAGGGGAGAAGCTGGTACCCATTAGCAGCAGGGATATTTCACACAGAGGTTCCAGGCTGGGGAAACAAGGAACGGGGATTTCTGTGCCCAGGGAGGGATTTGTGCTGCCATGGCTCCCTCTTTCCCTCTTTGCTCAAGGCTGGATTTTGGAAGCAGCCAGGTTTTACTGGGAGTTTGGAAATAGCTCTGCAATTAGACAAGAAAAGAGGAGCTGTAGTGCTTTGTCAGGCTCATTTCTTCTTCTTTGTGGTGAGGGTTTTTGTGCTTGGTTTTGCAGTTGGGTTTTTCAGGGGTTTTTGGCTGTGGTTTATGAAGTTGGCACTACAGTATGGCATTGACATTGTGGCAATTCTTTTTTCATGTCCATGTCTTTTAACTTGTAGGTGTTTGGTGGGGTTTTTTTTTGTTTTGTTTTGTTTTTCCCCCCTGTGAACTCAGTGAATGGAAATTGATGCTACTGCCTGAAAAATAAAGTATGAGAGACTCATTCCAATAAATTTGGGACAAGACCTTTGCAGATAAGGAACATGTGTGGGAGTAGTTGCCCAAATAGACTTGTCATTGGTTTACAAGCTTTATTTAAATGCTAAATACCATGTATTCCTGTGGTTATGGGGTTTTTTTTCTGCTTTGCCTGATTAAACATTTAGCTGATAAACCCTGTCAAGGCTGTTCAGAGCTACTGCAGTTAAGATTATGTATTTATAGCCTCTAAATTTACAGTCCATTATAAACAGGACAATTTAAAATCAAAGTAATCTGTGATTGTTTAAATTTTTGGGGTTGCTGGTGCTGAGTTTTGTGTGGCAGTGACATGAAATAATATTGGTCACCATGGTTCTGAATCAAAAACCAATTGTTTCCTCCAGACTTTGGCGAGGTGGGATTGGTCTGTTCTCCCACGTAACAATTGACAGGATGAGAGGAAATGGCCTAAAGGTATGCAAAGGTTTAGATGAGATGGCAGGAAAAACTTCTCCACTGAAAACTCTGGAATTAGGCTGCCCCGGGAAATGGTGGAATCACCACATCTTCAACCTGAAAACCTTTAGGATTCTGTTATTACTGGGAAGATGAATCTAGAAAGAGACAACAGGGGTTTACCATTTTCTTATTGGAAAGAAACAATGCTAAAGTTTAAACTGAAGAAGTGGCAAATAGTGAGGTTTGCCAGCATGACAGGTACAACAAAACTCCCACTCTTCAGCTGCAGAATATATCTGATTTAATTTTCTTTTTGGTGACTCCTACATCACTGTCTATTATATGTCTCCCTGAAATACTTCATACAAGTGGTTGCTAGAGGTGTGCAGTGGGATAAAATATGAGGACGAGATATCAGTGCTGTAGCTTTTTATTTGTTTATGAATTGTAAGAACTCCAAGTGCTTTTAGTTGTTGAAGATAATGGCTACAAAGCCAGGATACAGCTGCATTAATGTTCCTGGCCCAAGTGTAGCATAATTACTGTAATGAACACGTTAATTATTCCCCTCTCTTCATGGTCTTCCTCCTTCACAGTTCACACTGTCTGTGGAAATTGAGACAATGATGACCCTCTCCTCAAAGTTCTGTGGGAGGGTTCAGTGTCTGAGGACCATGATTTGCACACTCATGGGTGTTAAACTACATCTCACACCAACAACGTTTTCTTACCACCTGCTGTAAAGGTGGGGCATTCCACAGCAGGGGCAACAAGATCCAGCCCCAATACAACCTTCTGTGCCTCCAAAGCAGAAGAGGATTTTTCTGAATCTATAGTTTCATTTTTCCTTTATTTGTGTGCAGAGCACAGTCTGGTTATATTTTTTTATATTTTTCTTTTTTTTTAGCAAAATTACTTTTTCTGGATAGGCAAAAACCACTCAGACTCAAATCTAATTACAAATGATAGAGTGTAGGGTTTGTGGGGTTTTTTTGCTCAGTTTTAAAGAATCACTTTATAATCTTGGAACAGTGGATAACAACATCACTAATCCAATATTTTAGCAGTAAATACATTTGATGATGGGAATTGCTCCACTAATCTTATATCCCTCCATAGTATAGTTAAGAAATCCACAGGGGGTTTTGCTAATCAGTTTTTGTAAAGTAAATCAAGTCATGTAATTCTTGTTCCCTCCAAATGCCCGGCGATGCAGGCACAGCCATGTGCAGCACGTCTTGTTCTTTTCATCAGTTTTGAGCCCTAATCTGCAGCCAGGCTTTCCCCTGAGCATTTCTGGAGAGAAAAGTCTCCAAGCACCCTCTAACAGAGATGTCTTATTAGGGGAGCAGGCAATTCACCTTGTTCCCCTCACCTCCTGCTCACAGGCAAAAAGCTGCCAATAATAAAAGTAATCCAACCACATTTGCTGCTCTGCTTCTGATAAATATGCTTGAAGGTACTTATTTAGGCACTCATTTTATTGACAAGTGAGATATATTGCAATATGGCTTGTGGTTTGATCTTGGCTTTAAAAACATTCAAAATTAAAATAAGTTAGGGTTTTTTTAATTATAAGAAGAGTGTTTTAAATTAAGAATAAATATTAGCAACTGTGGTTAAATATTTGAAGAGAAGCAATTAATAAGAATTCTGTGCATATTTTGTTCCAGCAGTTCATGGGTATTGAATTATTGTTCATAGAGTCCTGGAGTGCTCTGTTTGCTTAAGTCACAGCTTGAGCCTTTAGGACTCAAAACCAGTCAAAGTCAGAATGAAAACAAAGCTTTGTTGCTGGTTTGGTGTCTTCAATAGAAACTAGACTCCTAAACAGATTTATACAGTCTGTTCACACCCAGGTTATAGTCAGTATTAAGCATTTGTGTGCTTAAAATATTCCCACTTTATTTGGTGCCTAGGTAAATTCAAATATCCCTTGAATATATTTCCTATTTAATGGAACTTAAGTTGTAATCCTGAGTGCTAACACAAAAGATTTGGTAAAATTAAAAAAAATCCATGGTAATAAAAGACCAGATCAGAGTAGAAGGTGTGGGGATTCTGAATGCAATTAGAATTGCAAACATAAATATCTGAACTGTTTTTGAGCACTCCAATCTCAATACCTGATATTTATCTCTTTAAATGGGGGCCTCCCAAGCCTGAAGCCAGCTGGAAGCAGACAGTTTTTTTGGTGTGATCTGAGCATCTGCAGGAATGAAATAACATTTTATTGAGAAACTTAAGAGAAAAGAAAGTTATTAAAAGAAAAGAAAACACTAGTTATTCCTGACCTCCTGAACAAATAATCATGAAATTAGGGTGTAGTTCTGGAAGGTGACTCAGTGGAAAGGGGCATTAACAATTTCTTGGAAGTCTATTGGAAGTTTCCTCTGGTTCCAGTTAATGTGGAATAGAACACCACCAACTCGCCACATATAAACCAGTATATCAGCCTGTAGTAGGCCACTGGGAGTACTCAACTGTAAAATAAAAACGGTAATTACAAGATGTTTGCAAATAAAATCTTAATTCTAATTAAATCCAGGTTTACTCTGCAGCAGAGCAGGGTTGCTCAGATTACCTGGCCAACTGGAAGAACTCTATTTGTATTTATCTAGTAGGTTTCAGACAGCCTTTACGTATATATAAAATACTTTTTCAAGATCCTGTTTTGCCATAGTGCATGGCAGCGGAGGTCAGTCTCTGATGTAGCTGAAAAGCCACTCAGAGAAAATAAGGACAAAAAGAAGCAGGCTCTCAGAGCTGTGAGCACTGAATTTGCTATTGATTTCAGCAGGGGAGACTATTACAAAAGCAGAATATAATTCCCATTTCATTTAAGTTTATCTGTCTGTTTTCCAGACCGGCTCGTGATTCCATGATAAAAACCCTCTCAATCTGAGCCAAAGTGGAGTTCTCTCACGAGTTAATTACGAGCAGTGAGCCCTGCCCAGACAGGTCCCATGCAGAGGGGGGAGCCGGGCAGGTGCCCGAGTGCTCATCCCTGTCACGCTGCTCCCTGTGCCCCCACAGCCCAAACCTCACAGCTGCTCCACGGGAAATTAGCCTGCAGCAAAGGCTTCAGGTCCTCCTTGAAATATCTAAATTGGTTCTAAGTCATTTGCCTTGTAGCATGTGTTTTCCTTCTTTGTCCACTGTGACAGCGATGTTGTCTGCCTGTTGTTGGGACAGTCACGACCCAAAGAGGGACACCATAAAGGTTCAGAAGGCTTCCCTTTATTATGGCCCCATGCTGTCTTTTATACAGTTTTTACAAACCTTGAGGACAACTTCTGGTTGGATAATAGCTTTCCTGCTAGCTGTTCCATGGGTTAGTAAAAGACATTTTACTTGTCTATCAAATCTATCTGTTCTTGGATTATTTACATGTTTTCTTTACTGATAGTCATGAGACAAATCCCTTGTTTTTACGGGTGCACTTATTCTTCACCCTCAGAATAGATGGTTGTGTTAAAGGAACTTCTCACTCTCAAAACAGCTTCATATGGGAACTTACAGATTACCTGTTAGCTGCACTTAGAAGAAATGATAGGCCAGCTTTTTACCCTATTCCTACATCTGCCTAATTGCTTTGGCTCACACTGTTAAATCTTTCTTATCCTCTTGCTTCTGGAATGTCAGTGTTGCTATCACAGACTTCAGCAATGGTGCAAAGAGGAAAGAACTGGGGAGCTCAGCTGTAGAGTATGACCTGGACCCTCAGCCCGGTGTGCATGCAAACAGGAAACCCCAAAACACTGTCAGCATGCCTTGGGCTGGGGCTGCAGGGAGGGAACTGTGCTGCTCAAAGCAGCCAGGGCATTTATTCTGCTTCTCCTCACGCTGAGCTGGAGGAGATGGGCACTCAGCAGTGAAACATCCAGTGGCATTGCTTAACAAGGGCAGGTAGACAGCTACTCCTTCATCTTTGGAGATGTACAAAGCAGTGTCTGAGTAAACCGCATGGGCCTGAAAATGCAGATGAGACCTGTGAGGCACTCAGTTATCCATGGGGATGCTTGGAATGGCTTTCCTCCCCACAGCATTTCTCTGCCATCACCCCTTTTTTGGCCAGGGAGCAGACACATCCTCCTTATTGAGGAGAAAGCTCCGAGTATCAAAATCATTAATTGCCATTGGACTGTAACTTGCTGTGAGCTGTGCTCAACTTGCATAAATCTCCAAATGGGAAACATAAAGGAGCTGTGATTGACTGAGGTGTCCCTTTTGCAGGGACTGTCTGTCCTTGGCAGAATCTGTGCACAGGAACACAGATCCTGCCTTTCCACTGCTCCTCCAGCGTTAGGGATTTTTCTTCTTACCTGGGAGTGAGAAGAGCAGCTTGAAAAGCCCTTGGAAAACATGAGCATAATAAAAATCTCTCTAGTGTTGTGTTTTAAATCTTAAAAATGGTATTGGCTTCCATGCGGATCTTTGCATGGAGAGTGTTTGAGGGAAAGCTTTTGGAAGTTTTGAGTTTTCAACTCTTAGTTGATCTCTTGATGTTTCCTTCCCCAGACTGTTTTTAAGAAACTTGTAACCATTTTTTTCTTGCTGGTGGTGTTTTTGTTTGGTTGGTTGGCTTTTTTTTTTTTTTTTTTTTTTTATGTTTTATTTTTTCCTGTTTTTTTTAAATACTTTTTTGTTTTTTTTTTTTTTTTTTTTTTTAAGTGTAAACTTTTCCAGTGTTTAGTAAGAACATTATGTCCTAATTCCTGATGAGTTACTGAGACAAATGTTTCATCCTGGATAGCAAGCAGAGCCATAAAGTCTTGTCCCAGGCAATAACAGAAGGGTGTAGGAAGTGCACTGTGAGCTCTTCAGCTGCAGAGATTCACTCAGCTGTGATTCTGTAACACTGAATATTTTACCATGGGTCACAAAGGATGGAGGCTGAAACCCAGTGTCAGGGGACAAATGATTCATAAATGCCATCAGGGCTCCCAGTGCACACCCAAACTCTCTCTCACACGTCTTCAGTGTTGAAAAGAGATTTTGCCTGAATTTAGTTTACTGAAATGTGGGATTTCACCAGTCCATTAAGTTATATGATTATTGTTTTGTGCCTATAGTGGAGATGGTGGCTCTGGGTTGCTCACCCTCTCAGGCAGCTCCTCATCTGCAAAATCTGTTGTTTTTCTTGCAGGATGTTTTATGGTCTGATTAATTTTTTGGCTGGAAATTGTTGCATATAAAGCAGATAGGATCCAACTTGGTGCCCCAGTGCCTTTAAGGTAATGGGTATCATGGACTCATTCAATCCCAAATGGGATTAACACCACTGCTCTCTCCATCTGCCTTTGAGAAAGAATCCAATAAATGATGGGGGGAGATTATCAGAGTCAGCATTTGCAGTGAGTTTTATTTCCTGCAAGGAGACAGGGACCCTCTCATAGGGTGCAGGTGCTGCTGTGCCCATGTTGAGTCCTTTTAGTTTAGGGTAGCACTTTAAAATGGACATTTCTCTCTCCTCAGGCCGTGCCTCACGGGTTCACTGGGCAGCACAGCAGCACGGGGCTTCTAGTTAAGATTTTGGTTTTTTTCACCTAAAAGGGATTTCAAAACAGAGAAACAGTGAAAAGTAAAAGGTGCTGTGGAGACTTTTCCTGTTCTGACAGCTTTTGTTTGCAGATTGAGATGCTGAGCTGGGAATGTCAGAGTCCAGCCTGGCCACAGGGCTCCCCTGCCTGTGTCCCCTGATCTGCATCCAAGAGTCTGTGAGATGTGCAGGGACACACGTGTGCCCTCTCATGATCACTTCAACATTTCTGCAAAGCAGGAGCAGGTACTGCATTTCAGGCCACAGGAGTTCCAGTCATTGCTGTCCCTCTGACTGAGCCTGCCTCTGTCACTGTCCAACAGCACAAGTTCGTGCCCCAGTTGGAGACAAATTGCAGGGAGTCTCAAAAAGATGATGTCCTGGACTCAATTGTCACTGAGATGGTGTATCCAGCCTCCATCCTGCCTGCTTGGAACTGAAGGACACAGATGAACAGCAGAATCTAAGTGCCAACTCAAAATGAACTTAAAATAGGATTTTATAATACAGTATTTGTCTTTTTGTGGAAAATAAAATGTTTTTGGTTGGCAGCTAACTCTGCCCTGAATAAGAAAAGGAGTTTTTCAGTGCATACAATTCTTTCTGTGGATGAACTTTAACATTCTTTCATGCTGTTATGAATGCAAACTGGTTTTTGCTGAAATTTTACAAACTGGTTCAAGTTGAGTTCTTTATTGAGCTAAATTAGGGAAACTGCTATTAGAAAAGGGTGTCAGGCTCCAGCCAGTAGGTGTTGGTGCTGCAGGTCAGCATCTGTAGTTTGGAAAATGATCAGCAAAACTTTACGTTTTGGCATTGTTTTGAAATGCCTTTATGCTTTCCAAAATACCACAATTAATTGTTATGCATTGCACTGTTTTTCTAACTCTAACAGATACTACAAGTTTCCCAGACTCAGAAAAGAATTAATGTTGCAAGCAGTCTGACAGTGGTTGGTGTTTGCAGTAGAATTCATCATCCCTGAAAAGATGCATATTCTACTGCTTTGTTTTGAAATCCATAAATTTTCACAGTACTTTGTAATGCCCTGAATTTCACTATATATCTGCAGTACAGATGGTGTAAGCTACAAACCGAGGCAGAAATTGCACTTTGTTTTATTTGTCATGCCCTCTCTTTGTGCTGCTGTTCTCCCTCAGGATTTTATTCTAAATTCCTCTTCACTCTTCAGCAAAGACTCACATAAATTCTCAGGTTGCCACCACTTGTGGAAACTTCCTCTGCCAGGGTGCCCACAGTCAGTCATTGCCATGGACAAGATCAGTTCTAAGTTCTTATTACAAGTTAATGGTTTTCAGGGCAATACCCTAATCTGAAGTGCTATTACCAGATTAATCAATTGCTTATTACCAAATTATTTGCAGTGTGGGGACATTTTTAGTACTGGGTTGTTCATGTGGTAATATTTCATACTTATATTTTACTCTCTGAATTCCTATAGTTGTTTCCTCGTATGGACACCTGATTTTTACAGAGCTCCTCTGTCATGTACATGTTAAAATTTTCTCCTTTCCAAGTTTTATTTTTGGGTATTAAGGATCATTTCACAGAATCAGTTAGGCTGAAGAAGATCTCTGTGCTCGTCAAGTCCAAGATCCATGAAATCTTTGCCACCCACAGTGGATTCTTGTGTTTTATCTGTGTTGATTTGGTTTCCCTGTTGAGCAGCCTGCCTGGGAGGTGATGCTCGAGGCAGTCAGGTCTCAGGGAGAACAAGGCTCTTGGTTCTTTTGAGTTCTGATTGTTTTTTCACTGCTTTCATACGTGTGCCTAACACAGAGAGCTCTGTCTATTTAAGTGAAAGTGCGGATGCATTATGATCTGTTTCATTCTTTCTTTTTCTGGATTTACAAGTCCTGTAACTTGGAAACATCTGAACTTTTTTTCTTTTTCTTTTTGTGAGGAGAAGCAGTGAGAGAGGGAAGAGTTTTCTGGCTTTCTCTTTTCAGAACACAGCTAAAACACTCGGCTTCTGGGCTTGGCAGTTTTACAGCAACTTGATAAAATAAAAATAATCGTGCCATCACTATTTTATCTTCCTCCTTTCAGATGTGCTTCCTTCAGAATTGCTTCTTCCTTTCATATTTGTGGCACTGTGCTCAGCAGCGTGGCAGGCTGTTCACAAGCTCTGCCAAGCTGAGGATTTGAGAGAAAGTAAACAACTCAGTTGGAAACACGGATAGCAAGAGTTGTGGAGCCTCTAAGAAGCAGAGATATGCTGCTGTATTATACAACAGTTCACTTAATGGAAAAATGCTGCCTTCCCCTTCAAAGGGATGAATCTCTTGCTGGCCATTGTGAAATAAACCAGCCGTGCCCAGCACTCTGTGCAGGCAACTTCTCTATCAAGTTGTTTTGTAGCACTCATCCTGATTGAGGGAGGGAAAAAAAAGGGATCTTTGGCCTTCACTTAGAAGATAAAACAATATTTATAAGGAATAAAGGCATGTGCTAGAACCACCTAGAGAAAGTTGATAGGAGCAGGGAAATTCCCGGGGAAGCTGCAAAGGTGGGCAGAAAGTGAAGGAGTTTTTCCCTCATGTGAAAAGATTTTTCCTCACATATTCCTCAAATATTAGTTTACTTGCAAGTGATATTTATTCTGTCAGCTACAAATCCATTAGTGATGCTTTACTCCAGCAGATTTTAGTTTTTGCAAACAGGCTTGATTTAACTCAGCTGCTTCTCAAGCAATTTGTGTATCACTCCTACCCTCACCAAACAGCAGTGAGATGAAAGACAGATCTTAATTATCTTCCTAGGGAGGAGGTGGGGCTTAACTATTAAGAAACATCTTAAAAACACTGTCTGGTGCAATTTTCCTGAGCAATAAAGATTGCTGTTGGAGGATTTCCCTCCTCCTGCCTCTTCTGTGCTGTTCCTGTGCAGGCTCTAACTCTTTATTCCATGTCTCCGCAATCTGAGCAAGATGAAGCTCAGCCTAGACCCCAGAATTATGACTTTTTGGTTTCAAGTTCATCCTTAGGTTTGTGAGGCCCTGAGACATCTATACTAGTTTAGGGGACTGCAGGTTACTCATGCTGTATATTTTGCTGAATGAATTCATCCCTCCTGGAAGCCTACTTCAGGTCTTCTGGGATAAGTTTTCACTGAAAACCATGAACTGATGTTTCTACCATTTTTTCCAGTGATATCTCTTTGCTATAGAAACCTCAGGATGTGTCTGACACTGTACATTTAACATAGTGCATATCACTTGCACTCAGATATCAGAATTATTGGACAGCATGACTTACTAGGTAGCTTTTAAACAGGTACCAAAAAGTTCTTACCAATGTTTTGGACAGAAACATTCCTGTTCCACTTCTGCATTGCCTTGAGAGATGATATTTTTAAATGGGGCTAGCCAAGTATATCTTAAACATGTTTTAATAACTGCCACAGCATTTACCTAGGTCCTTACTCAGTGGTCTTCCTTCTCCAAATAAACCAAACTGCCTTGGAGGGGAAGGATGGGGCCAGGATGATAAGGAGAGAGTACAGAATGAAGAGCACAGAACAGCTTTTTTTGTGAGGCTGTGTTGCTGTTTTACACCACAAATGACACAGACACCAAGAATAAAGTATAAAGTGACTATTTTATTTTGGGACGTATCTCCTTTATATACTATTTTACACAGACCAATTTGTTTGGTGAAACAAAGGCAAACATTTCAATCACATTAGCCAAACCAGAGGGACATCAAGACGAAGTCCCTGTTGTCAGAAGGAATGAATAACATAGGTACAATTACAAAAAACATTCCTCATGTTTACCAAGCTTCCCTGGGAAAGAATTTCAGAACAAACTAAAACACCTCAAGCATGAAACCAGGGCTACAATGCTGTAGCAGAAACAGGACAAACCTCTATTGGTACATGGGAACATACAAAACAGAGGATGCAGCAGAAGACCAAACAAAAAGGACTGCAGAAAATAAATGCTTCTGAATTAGTCTGTTTAGCCATGATAGATGCCTTGTCAACCTGCTGCACCTAAAAGCTAAATACATGAGTTGGAGAGGGGAAAAAAAAAAAAAAAAAGCCAATTGAAGAAAATCAATCATTGGGGTGTAGGCTATTAAATGTTGACAAGTGGTAAAGGCTGGTTACACTGCTCTAAAACTTTGGGGGATAGCAAAACACCTTTGAGTAAACTTAGACTCTTTAAATCAAAAATGAGAGTTTGTTTTTTTGTTTTTCTTCATGGCATGATATGTCCGGGGCCAGTATTCTCAGAGACTGTTACACAGTGTGAAATTACTAGTTTACTCAGTTCTTTATATTTCTGACCTTGAGATCCAGATCATTACAGTTGATGCCCCTGACAGAACTGCAGAGTTCAGAACAAGTTGAGGTTCTGTGTTCTGTAACAATAAAAATCTGATTTTTTTTTGATTTTTTTTTTTAATTTAAATAACCAGCAATAATGTTAAAGCAAAGTTGAAGTCAAGTAACTGATTAATTTCATTCTGTAGGGAACAGTGCACAGAAAGGCCACACAGCTTCTCCATTTGTTTTTTCTTCTACAGCCAAAGAATTTGCCATGCAATTGCATGAAAATGCAAACTGAAGTCCTAAGGAGACAATGTTTCAGACTCCTTGGAATTGCTTTCTTAAAATAACAAAGCTTCCATTGATTTCTACTTCCCCGATATGTTTGAGACTGTAAGGTTTAAAATTGTTTAAATTTATATAGAAAGGAGGGAGAACACACGGGGGGTGTTAACAGCATGGAGACCCAGGGCTTCAATTGCCTGTTTTCTTGTTATTGATCTGCCTGGGTTATTTGGTGGTTCTGCCTCTTCCCAAGGGCTGAGGACTGATGGTCAGCATTTGCTGGGTGGATGAAAAGGAGCTGGTGACCAAATTTATCTGCCACAGCCCCGTGTCCTCTTGTCAAAGCCTCGGAAATGCAGTCCTTACACCAGTCAATGTAGAGAATAAACCAAGGGGGGCTGGGTGACGGGCAGTAGTCATCACTTAAAGTCTTTACTCACTACACCTACCAGGAGGAAACAGGAAAACAAAGAGCAAAAGCCTGGTGTGTCTAACCCTGACTGTTGCTGAGTTTTTCAAAGAGGTGATTTCATCTCCCTTGTAATTTGTATCCTCTGCTCTTTTTCCTCTGAGATGCAGTGTTGGGGTATCATGACATAGCTGAGCCTTTGCACACGCTCTGGTGGCAGGATTGTGCTGAACAAAATTGATCCCAGATTGTTCTCTGGGACCCCAAGAGAAACTGCTCTGGGTCCCTTCGAAGGTTGTTCTGATCTTTGGGTCAGCTTTTATGAGGCAGGGGCAGGTGGGTGTAAAAAGGACTTGCTTAAATCATTACTTTAGTATTCTTCTGAAAGTCCTTCTGGCAGGGTGTTTACCTCAGAGTTAGCCACAGTTTCCTGACACAAAGAAGAAATTGCCTCTGAATAAAAGCCCGCTGGAAACGATCAATCTTCCATAGCAGCAGTGAGCTACTGGAACAGAGAGCAAAAAGTTATATTGCGTGTTATATGGCCTATTAGTGACTCCTAGGCATGGCTGCAGAGGAGTCAAGGCTTCTCTTCTGTGCTAAATATAAAGGTACTAAATATAAAACTGCTAATTAAGCCCAGGTAAAAATAATTTTACGGCATGTCTCCTACAGGTAACATCCCATGGCCCTGGCAGATTTTATGGAGAAATTAAGGCCAGGTAAAGAAATGGCACTGCTGTTGTGCAGCTGGTTTTCCTTGGAAACAAATAACACAGAATATTCTGTGGTGACCTTACCTGCATGAGGCAGAAGGAATTTTTCAAATGGTAGTTGTGGTTGTGAGGGTTTTCCAATTTAATTGTAGTTGCTAGTGAAGTTAGCAAGGAGGTGCAGAAATGCTCCTATTGCCTCTGTTACCTGTCAGAGCCCGTTCATTTATGATCTTGTTAGTAAAGCCATAGTTCAAAAGGCAACTTCAAAGCACCAAGTGGGACAAAGGCCCAAGAGAGGACACCATGGCAGGAGGGGTGTGCTGGGTATCCAGATATCCTTCCCTGGAATGTAGCTGTGTGTCACCCACAAGCATTTGCAATCCCTGCGTGTTGAGTGGAACTTTAAAATTGCTTTAAAACAAAGAATTTCTAAGCTTGTAATTGGATTTTTTGTTTGTTTGTTTGCTTTTCTTCTGTTAGTCATCTCCTTGATGAAATTTTGTTTTCTTATACTAATTGTTGTTCAAGAAACCCAGATTGGATTTTCTTCTTATAATGACTTTGGCGATGCAAAAGAGTAAGGAGACTCAAAACATCTCGGGAAGGCAGAGACATTGGGAACTCTAGAAATTCCTTACATTTGTCCAAAAGTTTTAGACTACGTTCTTTAAATTCAGGGAACTGGAAAAGTGTAAGGGCTTGTTTAACTGGTAAAATCTTTACTTTAAAATAGATCCTTGATGTCATGCATGAGATAAATCACAGCAGGGGTTGTTTTGACACTCTGGAGTGTTGTTATATTATGCACTGGTTTCCCAAGAGATCTTAAAATTTAACAAGCAGAGGCCAGTGTGAGTAATGAAATGAGGCAGCAGTGTAGCCATTTCAATTACACTTTTATTACACAGCCATTCTTCCTGCAGTGCTTTAGACTTTGTGCAGTGCTTACCAGAGGATGAAGTGCTCGGTGTGAGGGAAGGGGAGGTCTGATTTTCTGACTAAGTGGGCAGTGTGATTCCAACTGGCTTTGACAGCACTTTGGAGAGAAGGGATTCTCTGCTCAGCTTGGATGGCTGAGACCCTGCCCAGAGAATGGCAATAACTGATAATTATTAATATTGCTAGGAACAGAGGTTTGGGTTGCTCTGGTTTGCTTTCAAGATGATGCTTCAAGTCTGTGGTTAACAGAGATTAGGGTTTTTTTGCCACCCCCTCCCCAGTAGGTCACTGCAACAGCTCTAATATTAATCATGTTCTTTATCTTTTTTCACTGCTTATCTCATAGTTATCTGCTTGTACAATGAATTGTTCCTGGGTGTTTATTTCTAATACAGGCTATCATCTAGAAAGGCTATTAAATGTTCTGAGGAGCTCTAATGTAACTTGTACTTTAGATTATGAACATAAATTCTCTTTTCATGCCCACAGAAAACAACAAGCATGTTATATGTAGAAATACACAGTTGAACATCTGAAAGTCTAAAGCATCTTTCTCATTTATTCCATTTTAGGGAGAAATTTGAAGGCTTCATAAGAGATCCTATTAAAATGATTTTCCATTTAAGGCTGCAGTAACAGCACCAGGCATAGGAACTCCTCTTGGGTTGCACAGGACTTTAAACAGCTTTTGTTTCTGGAATGAATTTACCTTGTGGCCTCTGAGTGCTTTAGGAGAGGTACCTAAGGGTGATATTTCCTGAACCCTCAGCATCTGCTAAAGCAGTGTGGTGGCACCAAGGATTCCCTGGGCACGTTTTGGACAGTGCAGGGATCACTCCTGCTCCCCTCCTGTGGAACTGCTGCTGTATCCTGGTCAGCCTGGGCTGATTTGGGTTATTAAATTCCCCTCAGAGCACACCAACTCTCATTCTAATGCAGTGTTGTTAGAAATCGCCCTCAATGTCTGAGATAGCTGTCAATTTAGACCACTTGTGTCTTTCTGAGATTAGCAAGAAGGGAATCTATTTTTCCTCCTTTTACCAGCAGCCCAGTTAAACCCTTTCCTGAATGGAAAACGATTGCAGGTCTCCACTGACAAGCTGCAATTTTTTCAATTCCTGAGATGTCGTTTATAATAACAGCAATGACTAGCACTGCACACCTACAATATCAGTGTTGTGAAGGAAGTCTGATTAGAATTTCAGCTGGTACCAAGGGGGCAGCTTTTTTTGCAGAAGGAGGTAGTTAGGCTGCTATTCATGTCCACAGCTACTCTGGCTAGCAATGGGTATTCTCGTTTCTTCTTCTAAAAAAANATGCTATTTCCTTTTAAAGAGGCTGAAAAAAAAAATATATATATATATACAAAAAAATTGACAGTAGAAATGCAAGCTGATGGAATATTATTAAATTCTTTTGTTTAGAAACGGGTGTGCAACATTTGCCCCTGACAGAAAGTATTGTCAGGCTGTGGTGCAGTGAGAGCATATGAGAGAAAAAAAATCCATTTTAGAAAATGCAAAGAATTTTTTTTTTCTTCTATTTGCTATTTCTGCTCTGAGGGGGGAAAAAAAGTGCAAAAGGCTGACAGATCTGGTGTTTGAGAGCAGAGCTGTATTTCTTTACCTATTTATGCTCTTTTTTTTTGTTGTTTTGGTTTGTTTTTGTTTTGTTTTGTTTTGTTTTTTTCTAATAGCTTGTGTTAAAAAGAGAAAAAAAAAAAGGAAAGAAAAAAAAAGCGCCTCCTAAATTTGCTGGAATGTGCAGGAGCTCATGGTGCAGGTGGAATAGCACTGGTACAGGGGTAGCACTAAAATTCAGGAAGTTTAGGAGCTGCCTGCAACCCTGAAAGGCTGAGGGTTGGCTCAGGAGTGGAAGCTCCTGTCCTGTCCTGTCCTTTGTAACTGCACAGACCTCAATAAGTGTTGGGCACTCTTATTTTCCCTTGCAATACCTGTGATCTCGAATTAGCCATTTATTATGCACCCCTTTTTTACTTTGCTTCTGAGCTTAGAAAGGAGCATTCTGTGGGATGAAATAAAGTGAATATCTTGATGCAAAGAATTTCAATCAAAATCGCTTCTCAGCCATTTAGCCAGCCAGCCTGTTCAATTTTGGATGGATGACACACTTCTCTGCTTCCTTTCACTTTTTTTAATCATTCTCATAAAATACACCACTGCAGCATAAAGAATGTTCCATCTGACAATATGCATACGTATTTTCCAGGAATAAATTAGGACATTTCCCAATGCTCCAGCACATCACTGTTTAATATAGGCCAATAGATCAAAGGCAACCACTGTAGTTTCCCTCCTGGGGCTGTTAAAGCCACTACAAATGTGACCCTTTCTAATATGTGCTGTATTATTTAGAAAGCTAGAGTTAATCTACTCAAGAAGTTGTTGAATTTGGGCTTCTTTGTAAGTTCATCTTTCTGTGGCATGGAAAAAGATGGCTCTGGTTGTCAAGTGAATTTTTTGTTGCCACCTGCACCTCCCACCCCGTTTTGCATTTGAACTATGAACCAGCAGCCACTAATAACAGAGCCAAGCATTTCTTGTGCTGAGCCCTCCAAACGTTCAGGAAGCTCTCACTTTGCCAAGGAGTCCAGACAGGAGGATACAATGGGTCAAATTTTCACATACAGCATTAATATCTACAAAGCATTTTCCCCATTCTGATGGTAAACTGTGTTTTAGTGATTATATCTGTGGGATTTCCCTCCAATGCATGAATAAAATTGTTGTGTGTGTGTAAGAGAAACAAGGAATGCTGTGTATGACTGGAAAAGTCTGATGGGAGTATATGCCTGACTCTGAGAGATTCCTGTGTAAGGTATTCACCAAAGCATCAAACACCAACAGTAAATACAAAAATTTGGGAGCTTCCCTAGAAAGTAATTGATTAAGATGTTGCATTGACTAAATATTAGTGCAGTAAAAGTCATCTCACCACTGAGTTTACCAGAATCTTATTAAGACTTTACAATCTTTCCTGGCATTTGGGTGATGCTGTACTAGTTTGTGGAATTGTGGAATTACTGTCCCAAGCATTGGGGGCAAAGAAGAGCAGATGATTTTATTCTGTTATGGAGGTCAAAAGGGAAAAAAAATCCAAACCAGCAAATCCTCTTTTGTTTTTAGTAGTACTCCAGGTGGAGAAAGTCAGAAGCTTCCAAGTATCCAGTAAACAGTTTTTACATTAAGAAAGGATGGTAAAGCTGCTTTTTTTTTTGCCTTTTTTTTTTTTTCCTTTTCTTTCCCCAGTTTGTAGTAAGAGAAATCTGAACAGCTATGGTTCTCTGCCAAATCTTTAACCCAACTTACAGCTATGTCTGTTATCTCTGGTTTCTAATTAAAGCTGTTAATATCCCATTTTCATTATGAGAATAGTTAATATTTAGAAATATAGCAATGTTTACTGGTTTGCAAGCAATGCTGCTTATTTCTGTAAATTCCTGCCATGTTTTGTTTGTTTTGTTTTTCGTCCTGATGTCCACACTGTGGGATGTCACAGCACTGCCAAGATTGATGCTCAGCCTTGGGCTCAGGCATTAGCTGACCCAACCTTCTGATTGAGCAGTGCAGTGGAGCTCCACAGCTCTCCTTTCCTTCTCTGTCACACACTGGAGATATTTATTATCCTCCCTCACACAATTTAGTGCACTTTGGCATATGCTCAGATAAATTACCTCAAAGATTAGTGAGATCTTTTATTTTTTCCCCCCGGAGACTGGAATTTAGCATTGAGAAACTTCACCAGCGCTGCTGTCCCCACCCACCTCCTGTTTAAAACTCACAGGATGTCAGTTGAGGAATGTTTGCTTAAATCAGCACTAAAAAAAGCACTTGCAATCAGAGTTTCAGACATATTCAAGAGTGGCTGATCACAGAAATCACTTCTTTCTGCGGGTAAACACGGTGAAGTGGTTGCATGCTTAGGTTGTTAATTCAGACAGGGCTGCGTGGCAGACTTGCTGTTCTTGCCTTTCCTAGGCATGGTCTCACAAGTGTTTTGTGATTTAATGAAATCTCAAGGAGCTGAAGTAAAGCATCGAGTTCAGTGTAAACAAATCATTTATTACATAAACAAATGAGATCTAAATTACAGTGATTTTTCAGCTGATACAGATCAGTGCAAGGTAAATAGTCATTTGCACCATGTAGCTGCAAGAACACAAATGCATTGAGGTGTTGAAGAGCAGGGGCTGCAGGTGGGGGTTGATGGAGATTTGTCCCTTCCTCTGCCCAGTTTCTGTCTGAGGACACAGCTCTGGCCCACAGGGAAATCCTTCTTGCAGTCTCTCAAGAGAGGTGCTGGCTGTGGAGCCCTTAAATTTTGCAAGAGCTGCTCATTTGCTCATGCCAAATGAGACAAAGGAACCTCAGCCTTTTTCTCCACTTGCATTTAATTTTCTTCCCTTGCATAGCTTTTTTGATCTGTGAAAAAATAATTATTCTTTCATGGAATCTGATCAGTTGAGAAGGGGAAAGAAAAAAAAAAAATCTTGGTTCTGACCTTTCCTGACATTAATGCTACAGGGCTAAAGCTAACTCTTGGGTTATGTCTTTTTTTCTTTTTCAACTGGATATTTTATAGACAAAAGAATTACTCAATTCCTGTGAAGCTGAGACTCTGTTGACCACTTTGGGTAGTCTTTGGGAAATAATCAGGCTTGGAAAATAGGAACAGGCTGTCAGAGGACAGGTCCAATGGCCCAAGGCTGTCCATGCCCACAGACAGACACAGTGTAGTTACAGGGTCTCTGTATCATATGATCTTACAATAAATATCTTTTTAACTTGGAGGGGAATCCTGTGATTAGGGTTGATTGTTTCACTTACTGGGAGGGATGCTAAATACTGTTTCTTCCACCTTGGTGGCCAACAGGTCTGTGTCTGTGTCTGGGGTGCTGGATCAGGTGTAGCTGTTATCAGGCAGAAAATGATTCCTGTTAGCAAGCTTGACCTTCACTTGGACTGTCAGCGCAGTTAAGTTGTTGGCAATGACACACATTTGCTCCAGCTTTGTGGAGAGAGTATTTTCCTGACCCAAATACAACTCTCCCATGTGTCTGTAGCATAGTGCTTGTAAAATATTTTCCTTTTCCTGTGCTTTGCCTCTGATGATTAATAGTAAACCTAGTGATAAATGTGAGCAAAAGGGTGGCAATTATAATTTCATTAATCAACTAATAATTGGGGTCCAGGGCTCAACTGTGACTTTCGTTTCTCCATCCTAAGGAATTAAAGAGAAATTTTCTATTAATCACTGTGTCCCAGCTGCTGACAAGGCCTGTTCTAACAATAGATCTAATCATTTCAAGATGCATCACAATTAGTGTGAGGAGGATCAAGGAGTTTGTCTGAGCCATCCTCCAGTCCCAGGGGGGCTGCAGGAAGGAGCCTCTGTGTTCCACCAACCATTTACCTCTTCCCTGGTAAGGAAGGTTTCCCTGGGGATTTATAAATGTTTCAAGCTTTTAATAAACTTCACCTGGCTTATGGAGTCTGCTCCAAGCTGGCTGGTTTGTTGCAGATGGATGTCTCTGGTGAAATGGGGTTGTGGTTGTGGAGTGGTGCCACATCTGGAACCAAAGGTGTTGGCATCCCGGGTGCCATGTGTTTATTTGATGCCTTAAGTTTCAGCTCTCCTGTATTCCAGGCTCTGTGCTGCCCAGGGTGCAGCTCTGAGCTCACAGTCAGTGTCACTCAGCTCTGCACAGAGCAGGGACACAAAACAAATCCTGTTCCTGCTGCACACCAAGGACAACTTTCAGCCCAACAGCACAAACAAGGGTGGCTGGAGGGAGGGACAAGCAGGATGGGACCTCACAGCCTGGGGCTGGAATTGGGCAATTAAACCCAAATAGGCAAATGGAACAGAACTTATAAAAATGTGAGACCTCGTGACCATTTGTCCATTTTGTGACCAATTTATGACCATTTTGTGGCCATTTTTGGCCATTTTATGTCCATTTTGTGACCATTTTTGTTCTGCCTTGGGTGTAGGCCTGGCCAGGCCCTGTCCTGCCCAAGGCGTATCCTAGAGGCCTTTCAATAAATATCTGCTTTATTCTCTGGCTCTGTCCAGTCTCTGTTCCAGGTCAGCCTTCCCAAAGCCTCATATTAACTTGTGCATGGAAAAACATCTGGCTGCAATTCCCTCTCTGTGCCTCACACAGGCCCTGTGGCTTCTTGTTGAGGAAGGTTTGAGCAGATGTGTGGTTAAGTGGTAAATTAGGAGAGAGTGCTGTGCCTGATTTTGTGTAACCAAAGAGCAGCTTTGTGACACCATTACCAGCCCGTGTGTCCAGCTAGGCTGGAAACAGCAAATGCATCTTAAGCTGCTGTTTCAGGCCTCCAGCTGGTAAGAGCAGTGCTTGTATAAATCTTCCAGAGGGATTCTTCGTGCTCACTGGCTCTCTTATCTGCCCTAAGTACAGAAATAAATGAAGCCGCCAATGTGTGAGCAGCATTCAGAAAATACAGACTCCATGCATAGAGAATTAATGAATTTTCAAAATTCTATCTGCGGAGATAAGGCAGAGGTATCCATGTCTGAGATACTGAAATGATGTAACTAAGGCAACTTGGGATAATAATTTGACATCAGAAAGAAGCTGGTATAAATGGGATTTGAGGGAGTTGGATGCATTTTCCAGAGGTTTATTTAAACTCTTTTCAGGAAAAGTGAAACTTGTCAGGAACATAAAAATCTGTTCTTGTGGTAAATCTCAACAAAAGTCTTTGGTTTTGAATGGAAGATGATAAGGGATCTTCTAAAAACAAATGCAGCATTTTAAAGGTTTTCTCATTAAACCTTCTAAGCCACAAATTGTCTATGACTTTAGAAGTGGTTCCATGTTGCAATATTCACATTCTGAGCCCTTGGAGGTGCCAGGGTATGAAGCACCTTCCCCATGAGTAGAAAAACTCAGCTAAGCCTTGTTCTGAAAGAAGATTATTGAACGGAGCAGGCTAAATTTGGGAGACAATGAAAAGTAAACAAATTTGGATCTAATGCTTTTTTACAGATATGGCAATTTTTGTTCTTCTTTGTTAATGTTGACAGCACTTTGTCACGAGGGAGGAAATAACCCCAGCATCCCCTTTTGGGACAGAAAATGATCACCCTCTTCATATTTGGTACTGAAATACCACCTTTATGCTTTGCTAAGGCAAATGTTCTTTTTCATCTTCTGTGGTGTGGAAGCAATTTTTATCTGAATGTGTCTTCATTCAGTCCCAATTTGTTAGAAATGAGCAGGCATATACTGTTTTCACTTAGTAAGGGCTTGTATTAAGGTGTGTGCTTTACAGTAGTTTAATACTCAGTAGTGGGATTATTTAAATCACTTGTATTATCCCTTTTAATTTATTTGGGTATGTAAAGAATATATAATATTGTAGGAAACTTACACAAATATTAGAACAGTCATCTTGCTTTACTGATTATCTTGAAGCTCAGAGCATGGAAAGAAATGAAAAAAAGACCACAAACCTGTTTATTTGCTCTTTTTGCACCTGTTTCTTTTCTTCTCCTGATGTAATTTTCTTCTTACTTTCTTTCACAGTCACAAGGGTTTTTATATATCTCTATAAAGAATAAATCATTATGATATTACACCCTCAAATAAGGACCCTGCAGACCCACATACATCAGAATTACTCCAGAATTAATTTCCTTGATGAGGGATGCTGTCTGTTGCAGTGAATGCTTGTGTGGTTTTATTGGTGTGCATTTGAGACTGGCATTCTCAGGGCAGCCAATTTCCAGTAGTCTTTGGGTCATGAAAAAGACTTTTTTGTGCTTTCTTCCATGAGTGCTATAAATAATGAAATTCTTGTATTTGTCCCTTCCTTGTAGGGACTGGGGGCAGCAGCAGCAGCAGCCGTGATGTGTCAGGAATTGCCATTTGGGATCCTGCTGGCAAATAAATATAGTGTAGCAAGAAGGTGTCATTACAATTACTTGTTTTGCCCAGGTCATGAAAGGCTGTGATTCATTAGCAACAAAATATGCTACAGAACATAACTGCTCCAGCCTCAAGTTTTACAAAAATGGAAAGGCAAAAAGAAAATGGATTTTAAGAAGGAATGGA
>VYXD01015945.1:144808-161403 GCA_013397195.1 Hylia prasina
CAAAAAAAATAAAACCCCCCCCCCCCCCCCCCCCCCCACGGATTTAGACATTTATATATTGGTTTCTACTGACAGATCAAATAGTCAAATTTCAGTTGCAGTGGATGAGTGTCTACAGCACACCTTGGTAGGTGTAAATGCTGGAATACATTTTACATGGAGGTGACTGCATTGACAGTAGCATTCCCAGTGCTTTCCTGAAATGCAGGTCCCCCAGGCCTGGGCTCCAGCAGCATTTCAGTGTTAAACCTTTTATGTAAAATGTCAAAAAGTTGAAGTTCTGTATATCTGCACCTAGCTGCTGTAAGAGGACAGAGAATCTCCAGTAATGTCTTTAAGTTTCAGCTAGGACAGATACATCAACTTCTTAAGAGGTATCTTGTTCCTGAGGCTGTTAAAACATTTAATTTACACAGAATTTAGGTTACTGCACTGGCTTAATTCTGACTTGGCATATTCCCTTGTCTTTGGGAAAAGAGCAGACCATTAGATTGATTTTATTCTATCAGACCATTAGATTTATATAAAATGCAAAGTACTGATAAAACAGTGTGCTGGGTATTACCTTTTTTTTTTTTTTTTTGGTAAAAATAGGGTGGTAATTCAGCCACTCATGAATATTAATGCCGTTGACCAGTGAAATGGAGACATTTGAATTTTGCCTTTACTTATACTGAGCATCACTCTCCTCCCAAATAAGCTCTGTTGGACTCAGGGCAAACTCTGGCTGCAAAGACAAAACCCAGAGATTGCTGAGGGACAAGCATTCTGCAAGGCTGGAATCTGCACTTCCAAACTGATTAGATGAGTATGTTCCCTATCTGGAAATTGTTCAAATACTTGCAGTCAAGGGAGGTTTTATCCAACACCATTTGTTTCAGATGTCTGCCTGTTAATGTTTAAACATTTTCTGCTGTATTTGGAAAACTCTAGATCTTGACTAGGCACTAAAAATTTCTCTCCTCCATATGACTTGTATCTGAACAGCTTCTATGCTTCACTCCAGTTCCAACCCAAAATAACCTTCCTGTAAATTCCTTTGAATACACAAATCTTCCACCAGCTGAAGCTTCTGAAACAAGTCACCCCAGGAAGGAAGGGATTTCATCCCTGGAGAAAGCCAGTATTGGCCATACGTGTTCAAAAAGCAGCTTATTTCTGTCCCAGTGAGAACATTCAGTTTAATTTCTATAGAAAGTCATGATTAGTGCACACAGTTACATAGCAAAGGGAACAATTCTCTCTGGCAAACGTGGTATCACAGAGCGTCAGAGGTTTTGCAATGGTTTTAATTTAGTAACGTGGTTTTTAGGTGTTGGTAGAGGGTAGACAATGATCAGTGTCCTTACAAATGGCCTGCACCCACTTATGGATTTGATAACAGAAAAACTGGAAGTGTCATGTTGCATCTCTAAGCTTAACACTGAGTGGGGAACAGCAAAATGTGAAATATGAAGTGTTTGGGAGTAGCAATGAATGGGATACTTAAAAATAATACAGAAAGATCTTCTCCCACTCTCCCCAAAAGACACATAAGCCCAAGGCCTACCCCAGCCCTAACAACCAAACCCAAATTATTTATCACTGAGGAAGCTGTAATATTTCTGAGTGGAGTGATGAATTCTGAAGCCATCAGTTTGTCCCAGCACTTAAGTGCTGGAAGCCCAGAGGACTTTTCAAAAGTGATTTTGTCCCCATAATTAGGCTTTTACTGTAAATTCAGATCTTGGTGGCTTTTTTTTTTTAATTTATTTTTATTTTTATTTTTATTTTATTTTATTTTTTTTATTCTTCTTCTTTCCTATGTTTGCAGCTATAATATAAATATTAAGTGAAAATATTCCTTTATTCCTTTTAGTCCTTTAGTGCTTAAAAGGAGTGTTTGATAAGCATGAGTGAGCAGCAGCAAGTTTGCAGTTCTGTTCATGGGCTGGAACCAGTGTATCACTTCCCACATGCATCTCTTCTTCCACCACCTTTTTGTCTGCTCTCTGGGCACTGATGCCAAATAAATGAACAAACCCTGTCAGTCATTTCAGTCCATTCAATACTTTAAGTCATTTTTTTTAAAAAAATAATTTCTTGGTTTTTAAGATCTACTGGCATTTTTTTTGCCTGAGTTTGTGATGCATACTCTTATTTCCTGGGTGTTAAGCAGAGCCTTTTTCCTTTTAACTTAGGTTCTCCGTGTGTACTTAGAAGAAGAATGTTTTGGGGCTTGGGGTTTTTGGTTTTGGATTTGGGGAATTTTTTTGTGTATAGGATTCCCCACAGTCTGGGGGGCTTTCCAACCAGTACCTAGTTTGATTCCTGGCTGTGCTTCTTTTTTAATGAAACATCTTTAGTTCCACTTTTCCATTTGTAGTGTTTAAATGCTAGTTTAAGGTGTCCTTGCTGCTTTTATCTTTTTTTCCCAGCGAAACCAGAACCTGGGCAGCGGGGCTCATTGCAGTGCTGTTCTGAGAGTTAAAGGTGCTGGAAAAACTTCAGAGCCAGTGAAGCCAGAGACTTTCTTCAGTCCTGTGGGTCAAAAAGGCTTCAGAGAGGGGTGGATGGCCACAAGCAGCACAAGAGATGGGCAGCAGTGGGTAGCCTAAGGTGCAGAAGGCGAAGCAGGTCTTCAGGAGCAGCAGGAAGGTGGACAAGGCTTCTCCAAGGCCCCAAACCCAACTTGCTGTTTGAGGCTGTGCTTCCGTGTTGAACTTTAGGGTTCTGAGCTATTGGAATGGCTCTTGAGCAACTGGAATGCCAGCTGGAAAACGTTCCTGCTGCTCATCTCTCAGAGCAGTAATGGATGGGGGGATTGAAATGTAGGTGTGCTTTGGAAATATTAAAATTAGAAAGGAAATAGGTTTATTAGTTTTATGCGTGCTTTTAATAAGAGCTGTTTGAAATTATAAAGCTCTGTCTTTTCATGCATTTGTGTGTCTGTGGATATTCCAGAGGGAAGGCTGTCTCTGGGAAAAGGCATCAGAGTATGAATACTGCTGAATGATTCATTTATAAGTTGCTTTATTTAGTTAGGAGTTTTTCTGTTGTACCTCCCTCTATAATGCCTAAACATTTCCATGCTGTAATAGGCTCATATTCTTAAAACCTTTGGGAAGGTGTGCTGTCACTTTGATCTCAGGGGCTGGACAGCATGACAAATGAGGCATAGCAGACTTCCTTAAGTAGCCTTAAGATTCATGTGGAAGTGGGGCAGGGATATCTCTGTTTGCTCAGGCTTGTTCCCAAAGGAGAAACTTTTCTGGGTGCACAAAGGAGGCCTCTGGTTAAAGCCATGGGGAATCTGGGAGTTTTCCTGGTGTGATTGGAGATATTTGGCATGCCTTAGTTTGTGTGTTGAACGCGAAGACGACCACTTAAGTTCTCTGTGTGGGCTGAGGAATAGTAAGCAATAAATGGCAATGATTGGCCCACTTTAATAAATTGCCAGTTGAAATAAATAATTTCTGCACGTAGAGTATTTATTTTCTGCTGCATAAAAATCTCTTGTGTGGGCTTCACAGATTTGACCCAAGAAAATATTTATTGTAGCCTGAGCTAACATGCCT
Source organism: Hylia prasina (assembly GCA_013397195.1). Lineage (NCBI taxonomy): Eukaryota > Metazoa > Chordata > Aves > Passeriformes > Sylviidae > Hylia > Hylia prasina. The sequence goes on from VYXD01015945.1 coordinate 148,366, forward strand.
TGATTGTTGAAGTTTCTTGTTCTTGGTGGCAGACAATAATGACATTTTGCTGTTGCTGTTGTTTAGAGGTTTTTGTTTTTCTTTTTGTTTTGGGGTTTTGGTGTTGGGTGGGGGGTGTTTGTGTGTTTTTGTTTGTTTGTTTGTTGTTTTGGTTTGGTTTGGTTTGGTTTGGTTTGGTTTTGGGTTTTTTTGGTGTTTTTTTGGTTGGTTGGTTGGTTGGTTTTGTTGTTGTTGTTGTTTTTTGGTTTTTGGTTTTTTGTGGGGTTTTTTTTTGGGGTTTTTTTTTTGTGTTTTTTTTTTAAGAATACCCGGCACTATTCTTAGCAGAAAAGAATCAGAAGTCCCACATTGCAGAGCTTCCCACAGTACTGACTATATGTGTTATGCCTGCTGAATATTGATATTCTTCTCTTTACTTCTGAGATTTTATAAAGGTTTTTTTTTTCCCTTAAACTTGTTTTCGGAGAGAAGAAAAGTATGCTTAAACTTGTGTCTTAAATGTGATCCAACACAGGCTTTTCTCCCTGCAATTTAAAGGGAGCTTAGATGGCTTAACAAACAGCTTTTTTTTTGGGTCAGCTACATGATGCTGATGCAGCATAACACACTTTTCTGCAGCAGTTACCTTAATTAATAGAGCTTCTGCATGCTTTCTCTGAAGTCCTGGATACCAGGTTTAGAAAAACCTCCTGATTCTTTAACCCTTAGGATCAGAAGGATCAGGAGGAAAACAAACTGCTTAAAATGAAAAGCAGTCAAAATGGTTTTTAAAAACCACTTCTGGAATATAAATATACGCATTATTGTAGAGCTGGAAACACAGGGAGAGACCTCTGTCTGCAGTTTTTCTGGGAGTCTACACTTGGAGATGAACAAGGCAGTTCATTGAAATCTGCTTGCATTTTCCAAAGAAACAAATCTATCTGTCTGCATCGTTGTCTGTTAAGAAAATGCTACTGCGAGGAATATTTGATTCAATATATTCCTATTTATTTGTATCTATTTATGTGTGGCATTTTGTTAAACATAAAAGCAAATGGGAAAATAAGGTGCATCAGGGGGGTGTTATGGCTGAGAGGGAAGTTTATCACTAAGCTGTCATTGACAACTGAAAGAATTCATAGATGCGAGTGTCACACGATAACACATTGCTAACAGCAACTTAAATAAGTGTATCATTGGGAATTTAATCCATGTGCTACCTTCAAGGTTAGTAGCTAGAGGACACTTGGGATCAAAGAAGGCAGAGTATGAAAGAGTCTATTAGAGTCTAAAAAAGAGTTCTAACTTAAATGTTGAAATAGGTTTATTGCCTGTGTTTAGCTCTGAGCCTGTTGTAGTATTCTGGTCATGCAGGAAATAGTCCCATTCTTGAGGACAAGGCATGGTGTACATGCTCATCATCAAGAAAATGATTCATTGAGTCAGCTGAGCTTTGTCTGCAACAACAACTGAATCACAGCATCTTAGAGAAATATTTTTATTTTCCTTCACAAGAACCCGCTGACAAACATGGTGATTCGAGGTGTGGGTTCAAAGGAGGCCTGTAAAGAGTGTCTTCCTTTAAAAGTGTCTTGTGGGGCTTCTGGAAGTGAACAGGAAAGATGAGGAAGAGCCTGAGAAAAAATTGGCTTTGTACACTGAGTTGTGACCTAGAGTAAGAAGTGAAGCTTCTGCAACTGCAGTAGAAGCTTAAAATAATTGGGATAATTGAACTAGTTAGATGTTTCTGGCTTAAACTGGAGTGATGGTTTGTGGAGGGAATTGTTTGAGGGAAAGAGGAGAAAAGGCTCAAGACAAATTTTAAATCACCTCAAGCAGGATGTGGTGTCTTGTGGCTCCCTGTAACCAATAGTTTTCTTCAGTCTTCATTGTGAGATGATCTCTAGCTGCCTCCCCTGAAATGAAGAAGCCTGTTGATGGACTGATGTCAAAAGTGTGGAGTCCCTCAGTTAACACACTTCCCTCTTGCCTGAAACACCACGTCCTTCACGTGGGACTTCTGTTACTGCCCAGCAAGGTGGAATCCATGCTTCCCAACACATTCTTCACCATTTATAGATTTTGATGCAGTGCCTACAGCTTGATTTGTCACATTGGGATGATTCCATATCAAGCACCGTGAATCAAATTATTTTCCAACACAATGGCTTTAGCACCTCTCTTGCTGTGATGAAAGGTTGTGCAGAGGCACTGAAATAAACGCCCCAGAGCAGCAAGGTGTATATCCCATACTTACAGTAAAATCTGCCCACTTGTCCACTCTGCATTCAGCTAGAGAGCAGCGCAGGAAATTGTTTTCCTTTGTGCTAAATCCACATCACCATGTGTAGTGAGCTCTTTGGAATTAATCGTTCCTGGGAGACAAAATGTCCCTGAGCGTGGAGGGCAGGGAGCTCGTGGAGATTCCTGAGATCTGCTGCCCCATTCCAGTGCTTGTAGGAGTGTTCAGGAAAACCCAGCTGCAAACGCTGAAAAGCTGCTGGGCTTGTCGTCTTCAGTTTTTAAGCCTCTGTGAATGTCACTCCCTGTGCTTTTGTAGTTCTTTCAGCAGGTAACAATATGTGTAGGGTTTGGGGCTTGCAGTCTGATTCTCTGTTTTGAGTGCAAGTTAACTCCTGGCAACTTTGCTGATGTGAAGGTTCTGGCTCTCTAGTGAAACAAGAATTACCCTATCCATATGGATTTTTATGTATGTGTGTTTTTTGTGTGGTTTTTTTGGTTATTGGTTTGTTTTTTTGTTTTTTTTTTTCTTTTATAAAAAATTACAGAAATAAGAACTTCAGCTTCCTGAGAAGCCTTTCACTTGACTACCTCAAAGCACATCATGAAATATAAATTATTTTTCCTTTCCATCAATTATAATCCATTTGTTGATGGACTTATCAAGTCACATTGCATTATTCTAGAGAATGTAGATCATGAGGGAGAGAAAAAAGCCCCTGAGACGCGAGTGGGACATTTTAGAGACATTCTTCATTTTGTGAAAAAGGAGACACACACATACACATATGATAATACTGACATGCATGGGCAAATTTTAAAATAATTGTACCTGCATTTACTTCCTGCGTCTTTGGTAGTCTTTTCCCAAATCAAAAGTTTTGACATTCAAATGATGGGTTTTTTTGTTTTTTTCCTTATAAAATGTTAGAATAAAAACCCCAGGACTGTATTGACGGGAAACTGGGCCTACTTTCTAAGTGCTCCTTTGACTGCAGCAAACACCAGCACATTATTGACAGAACAGTTTCTCTCCAGGTGAAGGTTCACCTTCATCCAGAAGTTTATAGGACATAGTTTCATATGGAAACTCTTCTCTTTTTATAAATGCAGTTTGATATTTTACACAGGATGTTTTCTAGGCTATCAATTTTATATTTTTCCATTGGATTGCATGTTACTAATGCATTGTAATTTCTCCAAAATGCTGTGGAAGGAGAGGCCTCCTCCATGGTGGTTATCTAGATAAAATAGTAGCCTTCCACTTCAGGGACTGTATTTTGCATTTAATTTGAAATCCCTGTGAGAGATATTGAACTGCTGGAAACAATTTGGGCAGCTTGTGGAGCCCAATATCAAGGCCCATAGATAGTGTGAGAGGTGGGGTTGTTACCCTTTTTTTTCTTTCAAAAATACAGTGTCAGAGCTAAGGACACTTGTATGTAACGTGGTCTAAAATTCTCTTTTTAGTCTCTAAATTGTAAACTCTACTGAAATTCCTACGTAGGAAATGTTATAACTATTCTTTATTTATTAATTTCAATTTTTTTTTGCACACCTCAGACACCTCATTATGAAAGAATTTAACACAGACTTGAGATTATAGTCTGTCTGTAAATATCAATAGCTAAATAGGTGTATAGATAACTACACTAATTCTGTTTGGTTTCTGACATAAAGGTGTTTGTACCATTTGTGCCCTGGTTCTCAGGGTGTTTGATTGTCCTCTGAACAGCTGAGGAATACTCAAACACAAAAGTACTGAAAAATTCCAGAACTGTTACAGGATTTGTGGTCTTCCTAGGTCTTCAAAGTGAGAGAAAAAATCTTGTCCAAAATCTTGATTGGATCAGAATAGAAATTTTAAAAAATCATGTGTTGGTGCAACAAATTTCACAAGGCAATTCCTCAGCCTATTCCTATTTCAGTGTTGCTGTTGTGTGGTGGAGGCAATCAGAGGCAATTTGTTGAAAGGACTACAATAGAAATTTCAGACTGAATAAATGTCTGAGAAAAATAAAATTCACTTCATCATGTAACATTTGTATTGCACTGCTACTTCACTGGAGACAAATTGAGAGCATGAGCTATTAGGTCAAAATTACTTGCCTGCACTGTAATTGGAGTAGGTTAAGAACCCAAAAGTGCTATCCCAAATAATGGAAAGAAAATGCAATTGTTCAACTTCATGAACTCTTGTCCGTACTCAGTATTTGGATGTAGGCTGGAATTATTGCCAATCTTACTTTTATGTTATTTTGTGATGGGCTTTTTGGTAGACTCTTCTATCTAAGTTTATCTAAGACATAGATTCTGTAGGGCAGCTTGTAAGAACAGTGAAACAGGGATCTCAGTAAACAATTTTATAATATCACCTGTGGTACATGGCTATTTGTGGGAAGCAGTAAAGGTAAGGAGACTTTTAGAAGTTGTGAAAGTAGGTTTGAGAAACAGAAGTAGTAGAGAACTTAGAGCTAGTTGTAGTTGTAAAGTCTGAAAGTAGAGAAGATACAATAATATAGTAAAAGTAAGGACATGAAATAAGAGTTTGAATTTTTAAGTTTGGTTAAGATAGAATTTAAGAGTGTCGAAAAATATGTTTAGTAAGATAGTAGAAAGTTTTAAGGTTAATAATGGAGTATTGTGCATTGTTAATAGAAAGTGTATAAGTATTTTTTGAAGTATGTGTGTGCGCTTTTAGTGATTGGTTAGAATAATTGTTTGTAAGCTTTAGCAATATGCTATTGGTTAGAAAGTTTTTTAAATGTTTTATTTTTTTTAATGTTTACATTTACAGCTACATGTGTTGTTTAAAAATGTTTTATAATGTTTACATTTACAACTATATCTAGCTCTAAATTCTCTATTCCTTCTGTTTCTAAAGCCTACTTTCACAGCTTCTAAAAATCTTCTTGCCTTTACTATTTCCCACAGCAGTTCACTGTCTTCCAAAGTCAACCATGGCATCTGTAATCCATGTTATGAGAAACATTAGAAAAAAGTGCAATTTGAGGTGCTCAGTAACCTGCATGGCTTCCCCACCCAGCTGAGCTACACACTGAAGTGTTGCAATGATACTGTAATGGTGAAATCTCCTTATTTTCTGATTTTAAACACATTTACCTATTTCAAAAGCCCCATCCATTTTGTGAGGAACTTGGAATTGAAATCTAGAATTCCTTATTCCTGCTTTAGTGTCTCAATCACAAAACTGAACCTAGACTTTTGGGGTTCAATTTTATTCATAATCAAATTATGCCAGCATTAATTTCCCAAGGGATGCTCCAGATCCCCCAGTTCCATGCACAGGCTGACAGCATTATGTTTTGCTCCCCATACTCCATGGAAGTGTTTTCTGGAGTAATTTTTTAACAACCACTTCCAAAATATCAATTCTACCTGCTGCAGCCAACATTAACAACTGCTGGATTGTGAACTCCTAGGAAAGCAGCAGAATGTAACAGTATTAATTAAGTCCTTCAAATGATGGCAATGAGTAGAGTGATAATGAGCAAACCTCTTCTATGCTCATTAGTTGCAGAAGAGAATATTTTTTTTATTACAGAACTGATTTTTTTTTTTGTAGGAGCAGCCCATAATGTGATTCAAGTCTGAAGGTTCATTTGTATTAAATATGACAAAATTACATGTTAAGCAGGTATGTGAATCACCATTCAAGGTTTCCCAGCTTTTGACTTCCAATCGAAGCTGTATTGTTACTGGGAAATGGCTGAGACCAACCTTCTGTTGTAGCACCCTCAGCAATGTGGCATTGGGATTTTGTCCTTGGAGCTGAGTGAGGGTGTAAGTACATTTTGAGTGAGGAAACAGACCAAATATTGATGGTCTTGCAGTAGATGAAATAGGAACATATTAATGATGAAAAGAAAATCAAAAGCACTGCCTATGTGAGATGAGTTCTGTGAGATGGAAAGTATAAATAGTTTAAAAATTGGTGTGTGAAAATGCATACTCTGAATAGGAGGACAAAGGCAAACCCAATGTGTGAATAATGTCAGTTTTAGTGCCTGTTTCATAAGGAAAACTTAGTCTTTTCTCTGTTTGTGACCAGTATTTTCATTTCCATTTCATTTTTCTTCTTCTAACAAGAACCACTGTAGCCCCATATTCTTATTTATTGAATCTGCAAAGTGGATGGAGAGTCCTTACCTTTCCAGGATAAATTAAAAACCCCCCAAATCCAAACTCTCCTGAACTTGACTTGTTTAATTTCATTACTGTCACTTGAGGAAGACTCTGCTAAGGGCTGCCATGCACTGATCATTTATTTTGCAGCTTCTTTTTGAGTCAGTGCAATATTGTAAAAAGCCTAAGAGCTGCCAATCATTGGGAATGCTTGGAAAGGGGCTGTTCCCTCCGGGAATGCTGCTTTCCCCACGCCAGGGAGGGGCTGCAGGCATAAGGTACAGAATGATAATCAGATGAGGGGAGTTTTAGGAGAGTGCTACGTGCAGGTACAGACACTGCAGAGTGAGCTCAGACTTCCCAGACATGCTGGGATCCTCTGGAAAGAGCTGAAGTGACAAATCAGCCAATTTCCCTCATTTCCAGCTAAGATAAATTTGTCTGGATGACTTGTAACTCTCTCTCTTTGCTTGTGAATGAGAGCTTCTGAGTTAAATGCATCATTCCTGATAAGAAGAAGGAAAAANAAGATTAGGAGACAATGACATCTGCTGGCATTGGAAAGAGAAGGCATCAAAGCAGCACATCCTGACGAGGGGAGGGCTTTGCTTTCCAGCTTTGGTTGGACTGTTCCATGAAGCTGTGAACCTATTAACCCATACAACAACATGGAAAAAGGCACTTGGATTTATTCCTGTGGTCAGGAACATCAGGCACCTTGGGGAGCAGAGGCTTCTGGGTTCTGCTGGTCCACACTCCTCTGGGCAGAGGGTGTTGCAGGGAGAAGGAAGGTGCAGACCAGGAGCTGCTTCTCTGTGGGCACTGTCAGAAAATGTCCCCAAAGACACTTTTGCAGCACTTCCTGCTTTAGCCAGACATCCTGCAAAGAGCTACGTTGTCGTGGAAAACCCCGAAAGGAAAAACAACAGAACATTGTTTTATACCCTGGGTAGGATGGGACAGATCCCTTTTCAGGGGATCCCATTTCTCTTGGAACGCTCTGTTAGTTCTGTGCTACATGCAGTGTACAGCATCTTCCCTCTGGTGATGTCAGAAATCTTTAAAAAATAAGTGCAGAAATACTATCTGTTTGTGGTTTCTGTTTGTTTGTTTGTTTGTTTGTTTTTTCCTTCCCCAAAGTTAGGGACTTCTTATCCAACATTTCCAGTCTCATTTGTTTGGGGTCACAAGACCGGATTGAAAATCATAACATTTGCATTGAATATTTTAGGGAGATTTTTCTGCATTTGCTTTACAGCTTTGATTAAGATTCATGTGCTAAATCCTTCTGCAATCTCTTAAATCTCCAAGTGTCATGCAATCACAGCAGCAGAGATCTAAGGAAAATATTAAATAGGAGGTGTTATGAATTAAAAATTGAGATTTTTATCACAGTAGACACTGGAGAAAATGGAACCCCAGTATTTTTTTTTTTTTCCTTGTGGTGTTTTTTGTTTGTTTGTTTGTTTTTTCCAAATATTTCTTTGGGGCCCCAAAAGCCAAATGAAAAAAACAGAAAGAAAGCCTAGACTTGAGCTAGTCTGGGACTATCAATGCTTCCCTTGAACAGAAATGGGAGGGAGAGGTGCTGAAACAGTTTGACTTCAGTAAAATAATGCCCAAATGTGTGTGTGGCTTTTGATTTGATCCCTCAGTACAAAGGGAAAGTCAATTACAATACAGGCAGGAGGCTCCAAATACTTATTATTTAGTCTGTGTTTTCCACTTGGTGTTCATCTTTATTACAGCTTCTTCCTTACTTTCTATCACTTACCCTCAGCTCCACAGTTTACCTTACTAGCTGCTAACTGGTAAAATTCACCCTGCTGGGTTTTCTTTGTTTTTCTGTTCTCTTTTTCTCACCATCCTTCAAATGTTTCTTTTTGCCACCTTGTTTTTCCTATCCTAACCAGTGTGCTGAAAGGAGAAATTCTCTCAATGGGATATAATAACACAGATGTGAAGTCAAATGGATGCACTAGGATTATGGTTTCACTTCATGAGCAATTGCATTGTTTTTGTGTGGGAAATGTAATTTACTTATTTCCAAGTTGGGGAGTGTAAAACTCTACCTGTGATTCTCTGTCAGTCAGCTGTCATCCATCTCCCTGTGCAGCAGGTTTCACTGTTGGTTTTGTTCTTTCTGTTGGTGTGGGTTTTGTTCATTTTTTTGATCCAAACCCAACCTGGTCACTTCGTTAGCACACTGTAGCTGGGTTTGTAAAAGAAACATGTTGGAGTATCACAAAAAGGAATCAAAAAAGATGGAAGCTCTCTAGGCCCAAATGCTTTGAAAGCTCCTCAGTAGGCAAGAAAAGAGTTGTTAGCATTCCTAGCACGCTGGTGGAAATGCATTATATATTGTTGCCACGTCAGTTTGTAATATTGGTACATGGCTTCAGTGCCTTGCTTGGGTTTGTAATTACATTTAAATAATTTAACTCCATTACACCACCATGTCTAGAGGAAATGTATGATTCTGTAGGAAGACGTTTCCTTTCAGATTGATCTAATGACTTCAGAAAATGCTGCTGCTATTAACACTTGTTAACTATTGATATGCAAAAATAAAACTGTTAGCAGTGCAGTGGAAGACATTAATAAATATGCTCATTTTCAAGGATATTTTTGAGAGATATTTGATAACTCACCACTTCATTTGTGTCCTGTGTCAGATGGCCTTAATTGCTTGGCCAGTTGTATTTTGCAGATCAAAAGTAGCTTTTACCAAGATCAGGCTAAAAGGGTTCCAGCTGATGAGTGATTGAAGCCATCCAGTGAAATACAGTAACTGTCCTACAATTATGCAATACCCAGCTCAGTTCTTGGATATCAGCAAGATATATTGGAATGCAAGGTTCAGATGAAGCTGGAGAAGGTGGTAGAGTACACGCAGTAGATTTTCTTTTGTGTGTGTAGGTTTACTGATGGATTTATGCTGGATGTATAAAGGACAGCATAACTTCCTAAATACTGAAATTCATCTCACATTTCGCTTTGCATTTGTACAAACATTTTAAAGTTGTTTTCCAGTCTTGTGACGGGTTTGGGGGTGGTTTTAGTTTGGATTTGTTGTTTTGGTTTCTTTTGGTTTTTTTGGGGGTTTTTTTTTGGTTTTGTTTTTCATTAAAAACACACTGCCACAAGTGGTGAGTATGAAAGGCTACACCTCTGTTGCAGAATGTGACACCAGAGAAGCTCTTCATATCATAGAGATGTACATTGGTGGCAAAGTGTGATTCCTTTCTTGTGCTCACACTGAATGAATGAGACCATGTGCAGGCTCACAGTAGGAACTAAACAGTAAATACTTACAAGGATAGCACTGGTTTTCCCCTGTAATGCCAGTGAGTGTGCCCTCAAGCAGCACTGTGGAACAATTTATGGAGAGCTAGAGTAATTGATCAAAGACACTTAGTAAATCTGTTGCGCCTTCTTGTCCTTCAGTTGCTGATTAATTTCCTGCTGTCAGTCCATGAAATGGGCACAGGAGTCTGCTCTCTCCTTCCTGGGTGTATCTCTGAGGTTCAATTTCTGGGTTTCTTCGGCTTTTTGCTTTCCCTTTTTCCAGCCCCTTTATTCATTTCCATCAAATTTGCCTGCCTCTCCCAATCCTTTATCTTCCTTTAATCCTTCCTTTCCTTTCAATTTCATTTCATTTTCTTTTCTAGAGTCTTTTGAATGTCTTCCAGGCTTTTTGCTTCTTTTCTGCGAGGGAATTCTTGTGAAGGTCTCAGGTTTGCAATGCTCTGTGCAGATGATGTGCTCTGGCACCAGGGTACAGCAGCATCCTGTGCCTCCCACCAGCAGTGACAGGCTCACATTTGTGTAACTGGAGGAAGGAAAACCTGTCTGGATCAGGTTTTCCAGTCCATTTATCATAAAATAGATTTCCTTTTTCTTAAGAGGCTCCTATGGGGCAGAGAGAAAAATCAAACATATATGGAGCTAAGTGAAAATGATATCACTGAAATGTCAGGACTTTCTTTTTATTGACCAAAGATGGTTTGGGGGTTTTTTGTGTGTTTTTGTTTGTTTGTTTGTTTGTTTTTGTGGGGTTTTTTGTTTTGGTTTGGTTTGGTTTGGTTTGGTTTTTTGGTTGGTTGGTTGGTTTTTGTTTGTTTGTTTGCTTGTTTTCTAATGTTGCCACTAGTGGTGAAATTACTGGATTAATAAAAGTTTTTCTACCTGCTAAATGAGCATGGCTGAAAAACCCTGAAGGTGGTTTGTTTTGGGTTTTTTTTTTGACCATGTGCCTTTAAATATTTCCCTACAAACTACCTTGAGGTTTTGTTGTTTTTAAGCTAAATGATATCTATCTAAATTACTGACTTTGTATTTCCCTACTGAACTAAAGGCTTTCATCTGCTTTAATGTCATCAATAACAAAATACACTCTGATTTGGAGAAAAACAGATGATTTAGTGTTGTTTGGAAAATGAGGACAAATGGCCATTTCACCCTCTTGTCAAACCCATTCCTTTGTTTGACTGAAAGTGCAGATATTTTCATTGTACATTAGCTGTCTGCTTAATGAAATGGACCTATCCCTACAGCTCAAAACTACATATAAATTACATATTGTTATAGTTGCTATGGCAAATAATTACCATTATTTAATGATAACTTATGAAACCATTAAGTATCAAGACAAAGGTAGCTGCTAAAACACAGAGTGATATTTCTCAGTGGAATAAACTTAATAAAAGAACTGGATTATTTTTTCTTAATTGTCTGACTTCATATCAGTTTTGAATTGTGTACTTATGAAATATTAATGGATGTACAAGGAGACAGCTTGATTTGGACACAGAATATACCAGTGTGTACTCTGTAGTTCTGCTTCTTGGAGTTTAAAGATGTTCTTCATCCATGCTCCAGCCTTCTCTCGCTCCCATCAGTTGGTGTTAAGAAACTCTGCCATTCCTTTTTCATAAATTATCCCTGCCCTGCTTCAGGCTTGTCTAACCAGGGCTCACCTCAGTAGAGTTTTCCCCTCCAATATCAGAGGGATTTGGATATTTGTCATAAATGACATTCTGAGTTACAGCTGAGGAGATAGCACTGATAGAAGTGCTTGGTGCTGGCCTCATAAAAAGGAAGATTTTCTGTCACACACAAATCTTTTGGGATTGTTCACAGAAATCAGCAAACAAAAATTTCTTGCAGAAATTTTCTAGCTAAAAGGGAATCATTGTAGTTTACCCAGGAGGGGAACTGATGCAACCACATGGGTAACTATAAGTAGAAACACTGAGAACTCAATATTCTGCAGAGGAAAAGATGGAAATAAATCTTAGGTGTATATTACACTGTCAAACCCAGTAGTAATTTTAAGATTAATTTGCCTCCCACATTGATGCATGCCACATATCCCCTGAGTTGAATCAAAAACCCTGTTTATTTCTTGCCTTTTCTCTACCTCCCTCAACATTTGAAAGGTGTTTAATGTGGAGAGAAGTCTGGAGCTGAGTGTCATTTAAATAATGGATCGATCCCGGGCATTGTATACAAATAAATGGTGCAAGGAATAATTGCAGATTTTACACAACTCTACCAAAAGTGTGGCAACTACAATGAAAATTCAGTGTGTGCCTGTGAGTGTGTTGTGCAGTGTTGTTCCTCCCTGGCAATAAATTATTTACAAGATTTTGCTGTGGTAAAATTCAGTGGGTGCTGTTTTATCAGGTACTCTTTGGTTCATGGCTTAACATTTCTGGAACAGGTGGTTGTTACCAGGGGCTAAACTCACTTTATTTAATAAAGATAAACCGGCTTTGCCACAGAGACAACACAAACACCAGATATCACTGTCTCTTGCAATTTCAGTGCTGGGGCTTGTCCAGGTTGATTTCTGTTCTCAAGGAACTGGACAGGAATGGCATTTGTAGGTTCTGCTCTTACAGAAGTGGTCCTGGCTCATTTCTCATCAGTGCACTTTGTGTATATCACAAATATCTGAAGGGAAGAGTGAAAACTACATTAGGAAATGTGGCATTTAACCTATTCAATTAAATATCTTAGATTTGACAATGGTTAGAAATTTACAGCATGTAAAGAGAATTATTAATTACATAAGATATTGTTTATGCAGTCCCTTGATCCTCCTGCTTCAGAGTGTAAACTACTCAGTAGGCAGTGCTGAAAAATTGCATCATTTTATGGTAAGAGTTCCTGGAAAAACTGTGAGTGAACACAAGGAAAGTCATTTGATATTTATTAATAGAGCAGCACAGACTTCATTGACTCTTGGGGGGAGGTTGGACATGCAAAAAGCTGGGAGAAATAATCCTAATCAACTGGAGAACTAACGGGGGGTGGCAGCAACTCTTCAAGGGGAAGGGAAACTTGAAAACTTCAAGTTTTGTGGTTTTTTTTAGAAATGACATCTGTAAGAATGGGAGATAATTAGATGTGTATCTTAAATAGACTTTTCTCAGCAGAGGCCAACTCCGTGAGTGTTTTAGGCACAGGTAGTGCATTCATCCCTCTGAAACCTGAAAATCTTCATAGTTTTTCAGGCAGCAAAATAATGGCTTCAAAGCACCCTGTGTAGAGGGGTGGTGAAATGAGGGCTGGCTGTGCCACTGCCCCGCAGCCCAGAGCACTTTGGCTCCGGTGGAAATGAGGGTTAGGAATGGGCAGCAGCTGTCAGAGGTCAGATCTCTG
>VYXD01015945.1:162169-176678 GCA_013397195.1 Hylia prasina
TCCCACGAGCCTAGAAAAGGACAAAACAATCCCAGTTTTTCAGTAGCACAGTGCTGCAGGGCAGGCAGGACAGATTTCTCACCGTTTGGCTTTGCCACACAGAGCCCTGCGCTGCTTTCAGCTGCTCCAATCCCTCTCCTCGCTCATCTGTAGCCTGAAGGAGTCACTGGCTAGTCCTGGTTTAGGGAAAATCTGGGAGAAAACCCCGGAACAGGGCTCCTCNATCCTGCAGTCTGGCTGAGGCTCAGCTGAACACACAGAGCAGAAATGCAGAGGGGTGAGGGCTGTTTTCTCAAAGCAAACTGCTCGCCGCTTCTTTCTCCCCTTCCCTCCCAGAATCAGTCTTAAAGGCACAGAACTCAACACGCAGCACAAACAGAACAGGTGATTGGGGATACAAGCACCATAAAGTCACCCCAGGACACGGCTGGTTCAGGAGAAGTCCAGGCTCATGACCGCAGTGCACTTAGAGTGCATTGATGGCAAAACCCTGTAATGGACACCGGCTCTGTTCGTTCACTGGGCTGTGCTGGGAGCCCGCCCAGGGCCTCAGTGGATATTTGTACTCCCAGAGCTTCGTCAGGAGCTCTTGGATGTGATGGGAGCAAAGAGGAAGATATGCCAGTGTTAAACTAATTAAAAAATCTTATCGTAATGCAGTTTTTGAGATTGAATTCGCAGTGCCAGCAGGCCTCTCTGGAGGTGTTTGTGTGCAAAATTCAGGGTGTGCCTGTGTTAAACATGGAGAGGAAAACACTGGCAGAAACGGGACACTGCAAAGTCACTGGGGACTGCAGCCAGGATGATATTGTGGTTAAAGGTAATAAAAGCAAAGCAATAATTGGCTCCTCCTTTCTTCACAGTCAACAGGACTGTAAATGGGGACCTGTGGACTTATGTGGGGGGTAGTTCACATGAGGTATTTACTTAAAATGCAATAGAATATGAAAACTTGGGAGTGTCACTTAGAATTTTCTTAGCCTTCTGATGTTTCATATTGGAGTCAGAGTTTCTCACTTTCCCATGCCTTTTAACATAAACAAAGAATTGTCTTTTGTAAATGTGGCAAATGTTTGCATTCCTTCAGATGGGAGGAGAATGTGATTGATAGTCTGATTGACCAATGTGGTTGAGAGGTGGGAATTTCACCTTCCAATCCATTGTCACCTTGATAAAAGTATGTATTTGGAAATTAATAAACAAAGGCTCTTTTTTGGCCTCAGCGCTGCATCTCAAAAGATTCCAGGTCTCTGTGTGATCATTTCGTGTCCGACTGCATCATGGGAGAATATTTTTTTTTTCCTATCCAGATGCAAATAGGATGACTTAAATATTATTTGTCTGTTTCTCTGGTCCTGCAACACCAGAAAAGCTCAGTAGACATGTGAGTTCATGCAGGTTAAGGACTGCTGTACCTTCCTGACTGCAGAATTGGAGTTAGAATCTGGAGACAAGCAGGCTTCAGGAATCTGGATGTGGTGGTGGGAGAATAATCTCATTCCCAGCTTTGCCAAGTGTTCCAGACATCCCATAGTGGTGGTGTGTGTGCAGTGTGGTGATCTGTCAGACAGGTTGTGGGTGACTCCATTGTGAGGAATATTCAGGTAGCAAGAAGCAGCAGAAAATCAGAGGAGCTTCCTATGATGCAGGATGAAAAACGAGTTAGTTTTAGCCAAGGTCACAGAAGTGACACTGAAATGAGTAAAAAGATGGCAAGTGGCATCTCCATTGCACATTCTATGAGTTCTTTGTCTTTCTCTGTCTCACTATATATTTTTTTTTACTTAAGTATAAGATCATTAAAAGTTACACTCAGTGAATAATTCTTCTAATTATTTGTGTCAAAGTCACAGATTGATATTATCACTCATGTCTGAAGCTGCCTTACCATTATTTTAATTTATTTTCCTAATTGTCTTGTTGCTTTGTTAAGTAATTGTCATAATAAGTCTTTGTAAGGCTTTCCTGATAAATGAGAAGCATAGAATGATCTATGTGATATATGATTTTTTTTTTTTTTTAATGTGCCTGACCCAGGATTTCAACAATTTTGTAAGTAGGCAGTGGGTGAACACAGTCTTGAATTCCCAACTGGACATTTATCTGTTTATGTAATTTGCTGTTAATTTGGATTGCCTGCTTTTGTCAATAGGCTGTTAGACCTCCAGGTGGTGAAATGCTGGCTTGGATTCTGTGGCTCTTCTCTCTTTCTGGTTCCCAATTTTTCCCTTGGCAGACTGTTTCTAGTCAGTCAGTGACTTATTTTGGTAAAAGTTCTCTGGCTGGCTAACATTTTTTTTACATGATTGAAACCAGTGCAAGAAACAGTGGAAAGAAAGTGGAAGACAACTGTTTGTAATTGTAATTTACTGTGATTCAGGGACCCTCAAGCACAGGCTGCAGTTAAACCCCATCACATCTGCAGTCAGTAAATAAAGTCCTAATGAGAAATTAAAAGTGTTGCAACGATTCCAAGCTTTGTATTCCCAAGGAACTATAAACTGATGCTCCTCCAATATCCAGAAGAACATACCAAGAGGAGAAATCAGTAAAATTATGTTAATCTAAGTTAGCACTTAAATGTCCACTGAAGTTTGGTTAACTAGATAGTCTAATTTCAGCTCCTCATGTACTTGTAGTTAAGTCTTTCGTAAGTACTTTATTTAGACGTGGATGATGTTTTTCCCATCGAGCATTCGAGCAGAATGTGGAATTTAACTCCTACAATTGCAGTAGATTTTACAGTTTCTACTCCTTACTGAAGGGAACTGGAGTTATTTTCTTAAATTTTCTTGTGTAACAAGCAGGAATTAGCTATGTTTGCTAATTACAGCACTAATCTTTTGGTAATTCATTCTTTTTCAGTGTGGCTCTTCATTCTTCAAGTGTTTTCATTGGTAAAGCATCTTGGTATTTTTGTGGGTTTTTTTCCAAGTGCAGTAGAGACTTTGAACTCAAAGGGGAGAAGGCATGAGTAACATCTGAAAGAGGAATTAGAAACTGTTCTAAATACGTTCTTGCCAGAAGGACAGGAATCATTCCTACACAGAGGACTCAGGAACAAAAAAACATTTTAGCAACCTTGAGGGCTGGCACAGTGCATTTGCTGCCCTGATGTCAGTGAATGGGAGCCCATGCACTGCTGGCTGCCCGTGTCCCCTCTGATTTATCCCATCACCAAGGCTCAGCAAAGGCACCAGAGCAGCTGGGAAGAAGTGTTATAAAGTGTGACAAACCCTGTTTTCCCAGAGCACTTCAGCTGCCACGATGCATATTTTACATCTTTCTCTGATGTAACGAGAGGTGTGAGTCCCTTTCTGATGTTACGTTTTGGAGCTGGCTACACAGATTTAGCCTTGCCTGGAGCCAGAAAATGTCCATCAATGTGAAATGTTTTATTTTGGGTGAAGTGGGAACAAATTTTTTGCAGCTGGAAAGAAGGGCTGGGTTTCCTGATGCACTTCATCCCCAATTTGTGAAGAAAGGGCTCAATGAGCACCCTGTTAATTTTGCAACACAGTGTTGTAGGTCGATAAATATTCTGGCTTAATGAAGTGTGGTAATGAAGTTCGTCAAAAGTTCCGGGAAGTATTTCAGGAATTGAGACTAAAATATAAAATTATCTGAAAGTGTCTGCAGAGATAAAACAAAAGCCCATGAAAGCACAGCTCTGGAGGATGTTTTGCTAAACTGAGAAATACCTAGCAAAGGAAACGATGATATAAAATGGAAGTTAAAAAGAGAGAAACTATGAAATGCCCCATTTTGAATAAATTAGCCAGGAAAGTGATATTCCTGATCTTTCTCTGTTATATTTAACCTGCTCTGTGTTGAAGCAAATTCACGTTATTTCTGTAAAGCTGTTACAGACTGGGAGATGATTGTACACAAGCTATAGAATGTAGGTGTAAAACCAGAACCATGAGGTTGGCTTTTTTATCATTTTTGCTTTCCTTTTCAAGAGGGAAATAGAGTTTTTCAAATGATCCCACAAGGAACATCATTTGAGGAGAATAAACTAAGTAAAATATTATTCCTTCTCACAGTGGGGCATAACTAGCTAAAATGTTTTTTAGTTGTGAAATCTGACTGTAATAATAGGGGAAGAATGCTCTGAAAAGCTGCTGGGATATAAGTTTATGGGGATCTGGCGACTCTCAGCAAGGTACCTGGAAGACATTTATGTACATGAAGCCTGAAGACAAATTATGATAATCAACTGTATTGTTTTCCCCTCACATTTCAGGATGCAATGCAACCTCCAGAATGCAGCAAAAAATCAAGTGAGGAGAAAGGGATGTCTTGTTAATTCATCTAACTAAATTCTAATTTTCGGGCCCTTTGTTTGGCTGGGGAATAGCACTGGCAGGATAGCAGCTGCTGGCAGAGAAGTTCATTTCTTTCCCAGAAGAAAAGAAATCAAAGCAGCTTTGCACTGATCAGCTGGCCCAGGTTGCTGGATCAATGCTTGGCAATTTGCAGGGCTGTGCTGTAGATAAGGCTGTCACATTTTTGGCAGTCTCATCACTACCAGGCAGCCACATAATAGCTGATAGGTCCCTTTCAGATAAAGATGAGTAGAAGATAGAAAACTGAAGAGAAAGGGGAGTGAAGGTGGATGGAGGAGGAAGGGAAGGTGACAAATCAGTAGTTTCAGCCTCACTTCATGGCTTGTGCTCCTTTGGTCTCCAGTTCATTTAAATGTGTGTTTGTATTGCTGTTAATTCTTGCAGTTTTCAACTCACAGAGCTGCTCGTTGGTGTAATTCTTGGGTTTTTGCTTTATCCTTTTGAAAATGAACAGATGTTTGCTGAAAAGTAGTGCCTCTCCCAAAGTCTCTGAGCCCAGAAACACAGGTTCAGGATAGTCAGGATCTGCTTCAAGATGTCAAAAATCTGCCTGGTTTCCATCTTAGGGCGGTAGTCTCTCACTTTAGTGTAAATATGACATTGAGGGTGGTTCTCTTGAAAAAAGAAAGTGGACTTTTGGCCAGATCTCCTCTCGGCCCATTATTTATTGAAGCTTAGCTCTATGGGGCTTGGGGGTTTCTCTAGCAAAGCTTCTGCCCTGGGGAAGGCAAGCTGGTAAAGAAGTGAAAAGAACAGGAAAAAAGGGTGCTTAAGTAGCAGCTGAATTATTTTCAGATGTTTCTGGGTTTAGGAAAATTGGGGAAAAATAGTAGCTTCCTCTGAATTCTGCTGCTTTCCATTTTTTTAATGACTCACTGCAGGTCGTAAGGGAATCTGTTAGAGGCTGGATGACAGCACAATGAAAAGAGGTGAGGGAATCATTACCTTAATACTGATAAAGCTGCTAAATATGCTCAGGGAGATGTAGACATTTCCAAAAGCCTGAGAACACAGAGAATAAAGGATTCATTAATAAAAAAAAGTGTCCCGGCTGTTCTTAATCATCTTGAATCTTGAGTTTTTATTAGGTGTTCCTGACTATAGAGAATGTTCCCTAATTCAAATCTCCAGTGTTGTACAGGCTTCCAAAATCAATTATATCCTGTGTAGAGAAGAAGTAATTTTTTTTTATTATTATTATTTTTCCCTTTATTCAGATTTCCAGATTTTACCTATCAGGAGGAAAAAAAATGCTTATTTTCTTTGTAAAGGAACAAAAGTAATTTTTTTTTCCCGCAAAAGCAATTTTCGAATGTTTTTTATCAGTGCAATTTAATATGACTCATTTTGGAAATCTCCATACAAATTATTTCTGCTGTTTAGTCCTTCGCGCTCTCTCTTGTGAATAAAGGGAAACAACTCCTTTTGATCCATTGCAGAGAAGCTGATGAAACTCTCTGTATCAGCAGTGAGGTAGAAGAACCCTCCCTAAAGTCCAAAAGGATTTGGGATGTAGTCAGCCAAGTCTTTCAGACTATTTTCCAACTTGATTTAGTCAATTCTTATGGTGCATTGCACCACTTTGTTGTGACTTGATGTCAGAAATACTAAAAAAGAAAGAAAAAAAAAAAAAAAGGAGGGGAGGAACTTTATTGGCCTTCTGGGGAATTAAAGACCACTACCACAGTGACAGCTGACATGGATTCTTTATTTAATTCTTTCAATTTGTTCACTTTAATGAAACACCAAAAGATTTGAGAGAGCGGTAATTAACAAGACAGAGCCTGTCTAATGAAACCAGTACAGGAGGATATTTGTTTCAAGGATCAATAAAAGACTGGGAGTGAGGATCATACCAGCATCACTCAGGAAAACAAATCACCTCATGCCAATCAATTGTCATGCTGCACATGCATGAATCTGTGTGGAGCATTTTAAATATTGCATCAGTCCAAAGACAAGCTGGGTGAATTTGGAGCTATCTTCTACTTAATTTGTTGGTCTGTCAGGTACTATAATTATACTTGTAGCATTCGTCTTCTGTGCCTTCAATAGTCATTACTAAGCAAGTCTGGTGACATAATCTAATTAGAGCATGGCTCTCTCAGAGCTCACCGAGCCCATTCCATGGGGTGTCTGTGTTCTATCTGTGCTTGCGTGTTTTCAGGAAAACAACACAGCCTGTGCTCCCAGAAAGAGACAAAACAGAGCAGCTGATAAAAAAACCACTTCTCTGACAATCCTCCTGGCCCTCCAGAGACAGCAGTTGGACTCCCTGTTGCCACCAGTTGACTTTGCAATTAATAATGCAGCAATTAGCCGTGAGTTTCCAGACCTCGGTGCACAAGGCAGGGTTTTATTTATACAGCAATGTTACTGACAGTAACAGACTGAAAAGGAATCAGCAGTGGAGAAGTTGTATCTCAGAGAATCAGTTTGGTTGTGGGAAGAATGGGGTTACTGCTACAGGAAGGTAAATATGTGCTACCTGAGATTATCAACGGCAATTTTGGACCTGATGTGAAATTGTTTTTCTTCTAAAGAACCTACATTGGAAATTATGTGCTTGAAAGAACAGAACTTGGAATATTTTTAACTGGAAGATGCAAATTATAGAGAAATGTTAAGGAACTGGATTATTCTGCTGCCTCAAATTGGGAATGGGATTGATGGAGACAGGTGGCCTCCTTGGAACATCACCTATAGGTAATTCAGAGCCCCAGTAAGGTTTGGTTTGGGAAATTTTTTTTGTCTTTTTCCTTTTAAAGCAGAAAGCAAAGAAATAATTCTTTGAAAAAGAACATCCCACATTTAAGCTCAGCCTTTGAGCTGAGCAGTGGAGCAGCCCCAGAGCCAAGGCAGAGATGACACCAAAATAACCAATTGAATGTTCATGTGGAGATTGGAGCTGCAGAGGATTGTGTGGAGGATGCAGGGAGATTGTCAATGAGATTCATTTGGGTGGCTGGAGGAGGTACAAAAGCTTTACTTTTTTGATCCTTGTAGATGCAAAGATGAATGACAGTTTTGTTGCACTTCTTGGTATATTTCCAGGAATTTTTGTTCCAATGCACTTTTTTTCCACTTTTTATTCTTGTCTGCAAAACAATTAGAAGATGGATGTTACAACTCTATCTAATGTAAACTGTGTTAAGCATTCAGAAAAACTCATTTGAGTTATGGAAACACATTTTCAGCACAAATTCAGAAATTTAAACCATCATGTAAATCTTATTGACCTTGTTGGATCCAGCTACAAGAGTCATACTCAGCAATTGCATTTGTAATCGACTGGCAGCCAGAGCTGAGCTGTAGTTCTGAAACTTATCACTTATGAAGTGGCAAAAAGCTCTGACTGGCTTTATTCCTGGGCTGGCTTGCTCTCCCAACGCGGCAAATGCCTTGAGAAAGGAATTTGTGTGGAATACTCAACCACCAGCAGCCACAAATCAGAGGGAATGCAGCAGGGGGAGAGTAATTGCACTTTGGTCAAAGTATCAAAGACAAGATGATCCAGAAGTCACACAAGGTGACAAGATTTATAGGCTGGAACCTGCAATGGATTGATGAGAGGAAATTGTCTTTAGTTATTGCAAATAGTGGGTTCATGTATCAGGATATTGCCCCCTCAAATTGCTGGAAGATAAATGGAATAGCAGGACCATCAGGAGATTTCTTCAGTGGATACTTAGAAATGTTATTTCTTATTATTTCACCTGTGTGTAGACGTGTTGATGGTGTGTTTTCAAAAAAAAAAAATTGTATTTATGTCAACGCAAATTATATCTGTCATGACAGCAAGTGAATGGGTTGTGGGAGGGTATGAGACAATGTGTTCAGTTTGCAGCCTTTCCATTGTGTAGCAGGAAAATTAAATTGGGGTAAGGGAGGACCTTACATAGTGAAAATGATTTACCATTCATTCAGATCCTCAAACAGATTTCAGCTGTAAAAAGAAAACAGCGTCTTCCCACAACCACCAAATTGGAAGCAAAAATATTACAAAGAAAAAGGGCTCTCTGTGAATATGTCAAAAATCTAGATTTCATTAATCAAAATGAGATGCAAAACATCTCAGTCATTCATCTGGAGAGACACTAAATACAGCTATTTAGGATTCAACCTCAGCTCTTCTACACTATTTACTAGTTTGTGTTCCTTGTCAGTTAAACACATCACTTTGCAGGCAATTTTAAAATTCCCAAGTAAAACAATTGGAAACTTGAATTGCACAAGACATGACTGGTAAAAAGGGCATTTTTTGCAGTAGCCAAAATATGAATCATGAGAAAGAAGTGCTGCTGACAGGAAGAAAATTGAAATCTTTGAGGTGCAGTGCTGGCAAAATTTCAGAAAAGTAGACAAAGGCTTACAGCAAATTTATGTGTTTGCTCATGACAGCCATCGGAATGATCATTATCTAAAAGATATAATTAAATGAAAGCAGTGCTGGAAGGTCATGGTAATAGAGGACATCCATGGTCACAGGGATAAAAGATAATCTGGGGGGCTGGGTCCTGATACTCAAATCTACCTGCCACTTGAGACAGCTTCTAAAATTCTGTTGTATGGATTCTGTAAATGAGTGTGTTTTGTTTGGTTGGTTTGGTGGTTTTTGGTGTTTTTTTTTTTATTTTGGCTTTCCTTGTGTTTGTTCTAACACTGTAAACCTGATAATATCATTATGCTACTTCTGGAAGAGGAATTGATCCTCCTCCACGTTTGACAAATGACACAATTGTGAGGTTAATGGCTGCTAAGCTGCGCAGGTATTAACCCGTGTTCCAGTCTGCTTTTAGAGCTGTGGGTTTGTTTTATAAAAACCCCACAACCTCTGATGAATGCACCTTACAATAAAGCTTTATGGAGAACACATATTCTCTACATGTGACCCTGCATGACTGATGGTGACTTTCCTTTATGGTGAAAGACATCTTTCTCTACGACTAGAAAAAAACAAACATATTCCTTTTCTGCTTCCTTTAAGACCTCTCTGATTTTTATGTAAGCGTTGGTTGGTTTTTTAAAGTACTTTTTTTGTTTGTTACAGCTGAGTTTATGAGTGAGTCTCCTTTATCTAATATACTTCCCTCTTCATGTTTTGCTGTTTTTCTGATGACTTCAATATTTTCCTGTAAAGTCATCAGCACATGCTCATAAAATGATGAGGTACATTTTCAACATAGAGAAAAACAAAACAGGTGGGAAAGAACCAAACCAAACCAAACAACATAAAACAATTAATTTGCATGAAGTGGTAGAGCAAATCAGTGTTCAGGGTCTTCTTTTCTGCTTTCATATCCAGTCATAATAAATAAATTCAGGTGCATGGTTTATCAGTAGCAATGAGAAGGTTGAATTAAGTTACATTATATTTAAAGTTCATTTCCCTTGTAAAATGATCCAGGATATGCTGTAAATATTCTATATGAAAGCATGCATCAAAATTTGATGTCCTTCTAGGGAGGTCAAATTACTGGTCAGCATGAGTTGGAATTCAGAAAATACTCAGCTTTTCTTTAGTGCAAAGGGGCATATCAGGCTCATTAAATTCACCCAAATTTCTCCTTATTTTTAACATTCCTTTCTTTCTTTATTTCTCTTAGAGTGTGTACCTGCTAGACTATATTAATTACCCCGAAACAACAGACATAAATCAAACATCCCAACTGATTTCATCCCCAATGTATCTCAGAACACTAATTATTAGCAGAAATTAGCAAAAGCTGCACATGAGTAGGCATGCAATGAGTGAAAAAAACAAATGCTCACAGTCCTTGTGGTGCAAGTTGTCCTTACCAGCCTCAGATGAGAAATGCTTTCAAGAGCTGGTGGCTGAAATGTTGCAGAGCCCCCTAGTCTGTGAAGGATCTCGTAGGTGTTTGCCACTTGTGGGTATGTCTGAATCTTTTCCTAAAGAAATCAGATATGTGAGTGGCTTTGGAATAGTTTAAGATGCTGAAAGAACAAATGTTCACCTTCTTCTTCCTGTAATTGCTCTCTCTTTTTTGTGTACATTTGTCTTTTATACCAGGCGAGTCTGTCCTTATTGCTGAGGGCTTATGCTTGAAATTTTAGCCAGCTTTTGTCCACAGTCTTATCCTTTATGTTGGTGAAATGTGTTACTCACAACACCAGTAGTGTCTAAATATCTATTACACGTATAAAAGCAGTGTGAGGCAAAAATGGCTTGGTTTTACGGCATATCAATATTCATGGCAATTGAAATTGCTGTTGCAGTTGTAAAGAGAAAAGAAACGGGGAACCTATTAAACAGATAAAATATCAAGCATCTGAATTGTGAAGATGATTTAGCATCTAATCTAAGTCAATCTGTGCAGATTCTGCTGGAAAGGCTTAGGGCTATTCCATCCTAAAAAATTTTGCAAGTAGTTACTGTTACTAGTATTTATCTGTTTAGAAATATTGGGTTCCTTCCATTTGAAGGATGCAGGGAATTAAAAATGGGCTTTTTCTTTTCTCCTTTGTACATGCAGAAGAACCAATGCCAGCACGAATTGTTGTGTCACACAAATGGGAGTGTGGCTGTTTCATTTCCTCCGTAATACTTTGAAACTGTTCCTGGCTGCTGTGTGATTGGGTGTATGACAGGTAGAGGGACTCATTTAGGACATGAAAATACGACTGGAAAGTCTCCAGGTGTTTGGCTTGATTTAGATGCATTTGTAGTTGTGTCAGAAAGAGAATAAACCCTAAGGAAAGCCATAGAGCTGTGATGTATTGCACTACAAGGACTGCACTAGAGCCCCTGTCTGGCAGTGTAAATAAAGACTTTTATATTTTCATTTATTGACTGCGGTGCTAAGAAAGCTTTGCATTGCCTGGTAGAAGTGGCTGAAAAATAATGTATGGAAAATCTATAGGAGACACAGAGGCATTTCAGAAAGTAAAGAACAATTGGCAATATCATCAAAGACAAAGGCACTGTTATATACAGGTTGCTTTGATTCTCCAAGAACCTATTGATATTTCCCCTGGCACTGAGCTGCTAACAACACCTTCAGCAGAAAAGGCAGAATCTGCTCTCACTGGGGGTGAGTGGGGCTGCATATCCCATTTTCTTAAGTGACAATATCCACTGCAAAGAACGGGTGCAAGCCCTCTGCCACTGGGGCTATGGGACATTTTTCTTCAGCCACTGTCACAACAGGACACGGAATGAAGGCACAGCAAAAAAAGTGAGCTCCAGAGGCAGGAAAGAGAAAGTTTAATTACAACTAGGGTTTTTATAGTTTTCCAGGGATTGTCTCTGGATTGGATGGAGAAGTTGCCCTCTCTCCCTCCACACTGGCAGAGACAAAAATCCATCAAAGGTCTCTCCTTGAGAGAGGGATGTAAACAAAGATTGTTTTCCCTACAAAGTCTTTGAAAGACTCTACTTTCACATGTAAACATCCGAAAAGTTTTAGAAACGTCAGAAAACTCCAGAGATTCTCAGAAGGCTTTAAAAATTCTCAGAAGGCTGTAGAAATTCAGGGTGACAAGCCACATCATTACCAGACTGAGTTCTGGGTTCTGTGGAAATGCAGCAGTGCTGGCCCACCTGTGTTTGGGGTCGAGGGCACACTGAGGTCTGGAGGAGAGACTCAACCTCCAAACCAAAGTTTGGTCTGCTTTCTAACAAACGTGAAAGAAAATGGTACATCAAAGACCGTGAAAAACTCACACATTGCATTACGTCCATATTTGCATTTATTTTCATAGGCTTGTGTATCCCTGAATGTGTAGGGAGTATGGTATGCTGTGTAATACCTTCAATATTTTAGTAGAAATGAGTGGCTCACAAGGCAATACAATTCACTGGTCACTTCATTAGCTCATGAAAGTTAGCTGTTTTCTACAGAGTATATACACTGTCCTTTGCTCTTGAGTAAGTGTATATAGTTTATCCAGCAGAGAATGTACCTCTCAAGGTTCTAATCATCAAAATATGATTCTGGAGCAGGCAGGAAGCACTGGGTTCTGCCACTGCCACAAATCCTGACACCTTTAAACAGCCCTTGTGGCTCAGATATCACTGTCAAAGTGGAAATGCATGTGAGCAGAAAACAGCTATGGTGGAGACCACAGCCCACATTAGCCAGTCTAAAGCTGTCTGTGGAGACTGTTCCTTCCCAATCACAGTCTGGTTTTATTCACTCAAATATCAAAGAAAAAAAAATGATCTTGATCTCAAAATTCTCCAGGAGTGTCTGTGAGATGTTTGTAGTTATCTCTTATTTATACTCATTTGATGAAAGAAGGAAATAGGATCAGGATATACAGTCTTATTCTTTGATCAGCATCTCTGCAGGAATTGTCACTAAGACAGGAGAAATGTGCTCCAGGATCACACCGGGGTGTGAGGTGTGTGTTGAGCCACAGGTGTGAAGGGAAGGGGTGTAGGAATTTAACTGGGCATTTCACTCTTTGCAAATTATTAAAATCAAAGATTTGTAATGCAGCATTTATCAGTAAGACATGAGAGAGCTGGGGTCTTGAATTTACAGGAAAAGAATTGAAGGAGTTTGTAGTGACGTGAGGGTTGATCTCTTGTCCCAAGTAACAAGTGACAGGATGAGACAAAATGTCTTCAAATTATGCCAGGGGAGATTAAAATCAGATATCAGGAAAAGATTCTTCACTGGAACGGTGATCAAGCACTGGAACAGGCTGCCCAGGGATGTGATGGAATCACCATCCCTGGAAGTGCTCAGAAAATGTGCTGCTGTGGCATTTGGGAAGGTGGTTTAGAGGTGAACACTGAAGTGTTGGGACTTGATCTTGGAGGGCTTTTGCAGCCTTAGGGCTCCTGTGAAGGGTCTGAATGCAGAGCTGATCCACTGGCACAGAGGCATGGCCAGCGGTTGTGCAGGAGAATTGAATAAATCGCATTTGTGTTTCCCCTTGAGTGCAAAATAACCATTCCAGTCCCACTGCCCTGCACTCACCCCACTGCAACAGAGGAGGCTCCTGGTTCCCAGGGGTAAAGCTGTTCAGGGCCTGTTTACCTGCCCAGGATATTTTCATCTGGGAGCTACCAGTGCTAGTAATGAAATATATGTTCAATTCCATAACTTGATGTTGTACCTTCCTAAGCCTCACACTGCAAATTTCAATATTTTGGAGGAAAGATGTGTGCCTGTGGGCTTTTTAAATTAGCAGTCCTTACCAAGTGCCCATACGTGGTGTGTGATTATGTGTTTTTAATTCCTTAAGTTTGCTTTTATCTCTTTGATTTGCACACATATGTAGCCAGTCACACAACACATAATCCAGTGCCTAAGAGGTGCTGCTTACAAATTTATGTGAGTCTTCAAGTTGTTTCTGAGGAATTAGTTATGTTTGTGAATTTGTTAAAGAAAAAAGTTGTTTTTTGAATCGTAAGGTTTAACATTTTATTGTCACATATGCACAGCAATAATGTTAAAAGAAGAGCACTGAGCTTTCTGCTTTCTTTCCATGGAGTGATCGTGAGGGATTAGTTTATCTCGGTGCACTGCTTTGCTAAGAGGCCAGACACTTGCTCAGGCCAGCAAAGAGCACAGGCAGGTTTGTGCCATTACCCTGGAAGAAAAGTGGCAGTAATTGCTCTGCCAATTTTTGGCTAATAGCTGTTTTCCTGTGGCACTGGCGAGTGGGCAATGTGGGACCTGGGGGACAAAGGGGCAGCAGTGGCACAGACCTGAGGGCCAGGAGTCCCCCAAACCATCACCAAGGTGTGCTCAGGCTCCAGCTTTTCAGAGCATGTGAGTTTCATAATTTCAGCTTTCCTGCTTCTTCTCTGCTTTAGTCCATTTTTCTATATTCTATTATAGCTGGAGCCTCCCTAATTTCACGACTCCCCTGTGGTGCCCAGGATTTTTTATAGCTGTAAGAATTGTGAGTTGTTGCCTTGGAAACACAGTTGTTCATGCAGCTGTTGTAACTATCCTTGTTAATTTTGCTTTATCACAAAAGGTTTCAAAGCTTTTCTGTATTTGTCTGACATTTCTTGGCTCTGTAACCCTTTATAACATTCTGTTTGACAAACTGGAGGAGGAAACAGAACTTCAGCCTCACGATGTACAGCATGCCCCCATGTCCTGACTGAGTCACCTGCTTCCCTGCCCTTGGAAGCCTTCAAACTCCACTCAGCCTCCTGCCTGCCTGTTTAAAAA